>JAOUZG010043210.1:4843867-4858407 GCA_026289955.1 Argiope argentata
AATTTCAGAGTTTTGTATATAAGAATTTACTGGGTTTATAACTGTGGAAAAAATTGCATTTAAAGATAAAGACAAATGCTTTATTTTGATTGCATACCTGTTAACTTACTTTTAATATATTATCAAAGGTTTCCTAATTAATCTTTAAACATCATATCTAGTTACAAAGAATTTTATTTTAACATGCAGGTTCAAATTATAAGAAAGAATAAATTCTTTTATTATTATGAACAATTTGAATTTCTTTTCTTAGTAGGTTCACCATATATATATGTTTCATTGTTAAAATAAATTTACATAATAATATTTAAATTTACATATTAAATTTTAATTTTTTATATATGTTCAGAATTCACTAAGGTTAAAGTAGAGCCTGTTGGAAAGTGGTTTGAACAACTTCAAGCAGTCAAAGCAAATGAATATAATCTTCATGATACTTCTGGAAATCTAGCAGAGAATGAAGATGAAGATGATGTATCATCTGAAGAAGATGAACATTTTGAAGACAACTCTGATTATTTAAGAAAATTAGATCCCAAAGACTGGAAGGTTAAATATTTTTTCTGTACTTTACCTAGTTATCATAAATATATTGTTAATAAAAATGATATATTACTATATATCACTAATTGTATTCATATTTTATGAATCGTGTTTGAAAATTAAAAATACAAATAAATGGATGGGAGGCAAAATTTTAATATTGCTATTGGCAATCCTTGTTTTGAGGTTAATATGTTTGTTTTCCTTTTCATTGTTTTTTGTCATTTTGCTCATAAATCTGTTTCAAGTAACATTAATTTGCTACAGTTGTACAAATTTCAAATTCATGCAGTATGGAGTGATCTTTGTTAATTTATATACATATATGCAGAGTTGTTGAAATCGGGGAGAAAAAGGATTTTATTTGTAATTATTATTATTATTTTAATTCCATCTTGGGAGGCACACATCATGAACAAGCAGCATAGCACCAAAAAAATGAAGGTTACAAAGACAGAAAGAGCATAAAAGAAATTAAACATTTATCTCTGGTCTTATATGCCATGAGATTCTCATAAATCCTACATGTGTTCAATTTTGACTCTAATTCTCACACATGTGGACTTAGACAAGAAAAACGCAGCAATCTTTTAGAAGAATATCTCTTCAATCGGCATGTGGACTGATGGGCAGTATTTTTACAAAGTTTCATTATTGGCAAAATTTGCATTATACGAAACAGAAGCAGAAACATTACGTAGTTAGTGTATCCTGATAATTTTTTTAATTATCAGGATATACTATTATTATACAAATATATTTAAATACATGATAGAATTTGGTTATAAAATGACTATAATTGCATTTTTATTTTATCTTCTCTAATTAGAAAGGATAATAAGTATTATTATATGTATTGGTCTGTTAATAGTTTAAATTCATATTTTTTGTGGGAAATTTTTGGTATTCTTTTAGTTAAAGTTGTATTTCTGTTTGCAGAATCAAGATCATTATGCTGTATTAGGTTTGAAAAAGAAGAGATACTTAGCCAAAGAAAGTGAAATTAAAAAAGCATGTAAGATATTTTTTTCCCCCTCTCATTTATAATTTGATATTAATAGTGATAGTTTCATCAACATAAATTATGGGAAAATAATTTTATTGTCAATTTCTATTAAGGTTTTTGTAATGATTTCTGAGATGCAATTTTTTTAAAAAAACAGTACTTTTCTGTTATCAGGGTGCAAATTTCATTGCTAACTGTGAACAAATATGGGGTGAGTAACAAAACGAATGACAAAACAGTGAACGAAATTCTACTTTAATTGGCAATTTTTCTCTTGTGCCTGATTAATGGAAAATTACCAAAAAAAAAAAAAAAACTACTTTCTTTCCCCCATGATACATGCTACTTGGGCCTTTACATTTTGAATTACATTTTGACTGCTATTTGATTTCTCATTAATCATTCAGTCTTTTAAAAAATATATTTAAAAATATCACCTTTCAAAATTTTGTTAATTAAGAATATCATTGATGTGAAAGTTAAAATTTATAGCAAAAATAATTCTTTGAAAATTAATTGCCCATTTTTTTTAAATTAGTTCCCTTGTAATTAGGAAATATTTTTTGCTATAGCTTTTATATTATTGATATGAGAAAGACATGGATTTCAGTATATCTTCAGTGTCCTCAAAATCATTTCATGGAGTTTCCTTTCCTTTTAGATAGAAAAAAGGTTTTAGTCCATCATCCAGACAAACGACGTGGTGCAGGAGAAAATGTCAAAGATTTAGACCATGATTATTTCTCATGTATAACTAAAGGTAATACAATAACAATTTTGCATATATTTAATGTCTCCCTTTTCATATTTTAAATAAAATTTATCTTTCCGATAGAAAATTTATATATATATATATATATATATATATATCTTCTACATTAATACTAGTTAAAGAATATATAATATATATATATATATATATATATATATATATATATATATTCTTTAACTAGCTTATGAAATTCTTGGAAATCCTACGAAACGGCAGTCATATGATAGTGTAGATCCAGAATTTGATGATATTGTACCCCCTGTTAATAACTACTCTAAAGAACATTTTTTTAAAGAGTTTGGATCCATCTTTGAATCTAATGCAAGGTAAATATCTTTTTACTTTTTTGCTATAAGTTTCTCACTCTTTATTGATAAATGTATTATTATACTAGCTGCCTTTGGCGACCAGCCGGTTCGCCAGTATTAATGCCGACTAAAGGGTTCAATCAATTTTTTTATATAACTTGGTCTCATAATAAGCTATTCATCAAAATATTTTTAAGCTTCCAATTTCGATAGTCATATTATTCCCTTATACTATTATATAGGCCTTAAGCAGTCCTATCTTTGAACTCCACATCAATCCCTGATTTTCTATCAGTGCAAGTAAAATTCAGTTTTAAATTAAAGTGGAAATGATGAAATTTCAATTAATATAAAGGCATCTTTACTCAATCCAAACATGTCTTTAAATAAAACTAAGAAATGAAAGCAGAGTAGTCCGACATTGAAATTTTATGTTCACTACAGAAATTGAAACGTTATAATTTTTTTTAATAATTTGTAATATTTCAAGGAATTATTCAGCAAACATTTCACAGATTAAATAAAACATTCATTTTTTAATTTTATTTTTAGATGAATATAAATGCTCTCAATAATATTTTTTTTGGTTTATAAATATATTTCAAAAAATTATGGTTTAAGTTCCTTTGGTGTTATAGATTCATATTTGTAAAATATTCTTAATATTTCGACTTCTAAATATATAAATAAACAATCCTATCTGGCTGATTTATTCAGTTCTGAATATTGCAAGTTTAGAACAATCATCATTTTCATACTCTAGGCCAATTATTCTAGAGTAACCCTGATTGACTACTTTAGGATCTTGATAAAGTCATCTAAAATCGCCAGTTTTTATCGAATGGCTAGCTACATAAAAATTTGCATAGATCGATAAGCTTTGATGATTGATTTAATTAATTGGAGTGCCACTTTTTTATATCAAGGACTTATCGTCTCTAGAATATTTTGTTGAATATGATTCACAGAGCAGATGATATAAGTAAAAATTTAAAAGCTGTAATTCATCAGCATTTTTTCCCTCAATCTACTAATTATATATTTCACTCAGACCATTTGTTAAGAGATTTATGTGTCTCCCAAAATAATTAAGAAATTAGATGCTGGGCTCCGATTACAGAAAATGCCTTGCACATGTTAAGCCATATTCGCCTTAAATAAAACTGTTTAAATGGATTAGTAATATATGTATAGTAAAATATCATAGAAAAAGTTTCCATCCATTTATTTTCCAAAAATATCTTGTTTCATTTTATGCAGACACGTGCCGAAAATGACATTTTTATACGTTTAATTTTGGAATGATAGTTGATTTATTTTTTCTCATTTGATATTGTTTTGGTTAGAAAGTTTTGATGTCTCCGAAATATGTGGGTAAAAATAGTTTTATATGCTTTTAAAAATTTTGCATTGTTAATTATTATGTATGCTTGTTTGAAAGAAGATGCGTTTTCAAATAGTTGACCTGCTTTTATCAGTATAGCTTTAATATTATTTATGAATCGTTGAAAGCAGATGCATTTTTATTTTGCATGATTCATTAAAATGAAGAAATAAATTACAATCACGAATACGAATACATTGATTTGTACAAAATATCTTCTTGACGTAAGTAAAAGTAGCAATTCAAAACATGTCTTATTGTTTTAAAAATTAAAAAAAAAGAATGCAAAAATATTTTACTACTACTTATTATCAATTGCTTTTTGTTCTTCGTTTCTTTGAAATGACGTCACTTTCAAAATTCGTTTAAGATTTCTTGCTTTTAAATAATTAATTTCGCTCTCAGAAGATTATCGTTTGGGGCTTTTCAAATAATTCTTTTTCAGTTTTAACTGTCGCACTTTTATAACATATTTTTATTTATTTTAGTTCTTTAATTGAAATAATAATTTTTATATTGCAAACGATCAAGAAAAGTTTTTTCTTGTATTTATTGCTTAAAAAATATCACATTTCCTTTTTATTTCATTTCATATACTCACATGATGAAAATTATATTTTTCTGCTTTATTTTTGGTAGTATTTAAATTTTTTTAAGCAGAACTTCTGAAAATGTGATGGCAACATTTTATTAAAAGATTTTTTTTTTTTTGAGATCCTCGAGAAGATAAAATTTTGTTTTTATTTTATTTTATGCGAAATAAATTGAAAAAAAAAAACAATTAAATTAAATGTTTAAAAATTCATTAAAAATAGAGTTTTAATTTATAGGTCAAAACATTCGTATCATTGAAAAGGTAATTTTTTTTAGCTTTAACTTGATGCAAAAATGAATTTTGTGCTGTAATATTTTTGGAAGTTATAGAGAAAAAACTTCAACATTTGGCTTATTTTTTAATTAATTAAAATTTTAATTGAAAATTCAAAAAAAGGGCTTCGAGGTGCACATTCCCGCCACCCAAGGTATATATATACCAAATTTGGTAGCTGTAGGTCGAACGGTCTGGCCTGTACATCGCCAACACACACACACATTGTGCTTTATTATAAGTAAAGATGTAAATTGATCTTGTTTTCTGTTTTGCAGATGGTCTAATAAAAAACCAGTGCCTCTTTTAGGAAATAAAAATTCTGCCGTTGAAGAAGTGGATGCTTTCTATAGTTTTTGGTAATTTATTTTTTATTTATTTTGCTTTGCTCTCTCTCTCTCTCTCTCTCTCTCTCTCTCTTTTTTGAAACTACATTTTTTTTTCAATTTCAGGTATGATTTTGATTCATGGAGAGAATTTTCATACTTAGATGAGGAAGAAAAAGAGAAAGGGGAAAAGTAAGTAAATATTTTCTTCTTATTGAATTGATTAATAAAATTGCACATTGGTAGATTTAAGGAAATTGCATGTCAGATGATTGTTATTTGTAAATTATCCCTTAACCGATAACTTTTATTTTATTAAATTTTGTCATTCTTTATTATATTGTTTAATTCAATTTATCTTTCATTAAAAACCTAAGAACCTGTTTAACTTTGAAAGCTATCCTTTATTTTCAGTTATGTGCAAACATGAATTGTTTTTGACTTTTTTCCTCTGCATTTTTTAATAATAAATTGTTTTGATATTCATTGTCATACAATACTAAACAAAAAATATCTATATTAATTAGGGACGTATTTCTCATTAATGACAATTTTTTTCAATGTCCAGTCGAGAAGAAAGAAAATGGATTGAAAAACAAAATAAAATAGCACGGCAAAAGAGAAAGAAAGATGAAATGGCTAGAATAAGGCTATTAGTTGGTAAGTAAATGTCATTAATTATTTTTGATATATATATTCTTTTTATATTTTCTTATTATATCTTCATTATATTTTCTTTGCTCCTTCTATTTTAATTTATTACTGATTATGCTCAACTGAATCTTTGAAATTGCCAGTTCACACACACACACACATATATATATATATATATAGATAGATAGATAGATAGATAGATAGATATTAACTATGACTGTTTTCTGTATTGTAAAGAATTTAAAAAATTACTACTTTTATAATGAAAAAAATAAATTTGAAAAAATTTAAATGATATTTTTTTTAAAGTAATTCTATCCATTCACATATATAAAGTGCACTAACTACTTGATTTCACATACATTTTTATTATTGGTTTTTGTATATTACTTAAAGTCTGAATTCTTTTATAGACAATGCTTATGCATGTGATCCCAGGATCTTGAAATTTAAGGAGGAAGAAAAACAGAGGAAATTAGCTCAGAAGAAAGCTAGGGAAGAAGCTGCTCGTCAGAAAATAGAAGAAGATAAACGAGTAAATAAATAATAGAATATCTTAGAATTAATCATTAATTCTCACATATTTTCTCTTAATATAGAAATTTAAAAAATTACAATTCCTTAGTAATTGATTTTTCCCCCCCTAGAGAAGACAGGAAGCTTTGGAAGAAGAACAGAGACAGAAAGAAAAAGAAGAGGAGGAAGCTAAACTTAAGGTAAGTATATGTACATACTTTCCAATGGTACCTAACTATTTGTTACCCTTGCATTCCATTTTTTTATGCTTGCTTAAAGTGCATGCAAGTCCGTCATTTTCATATTAAATTTCACAATGTAGAAACTTTTTTGGATTAAACTACCCTTTGGGGAGAAAGGGATACAGCTGTCTATAACAGTCTGTTTCAAAATATTTGTGAATCTAGAAAACGACCATCAAAATTAGTTTGTAAATCATCTTATTAGAATATATCTTTAAAACATATATATCACTTCTGCTTATAAGTATGTTTTGTTATGAGAAAGTGTCATAAGTAAATATTATTTTATTTAAAATTAAACTGTTATTTATAATTGATGATAAATATAAAGTGTTTTGCTGATTTGTCCGTATCTTTCAAGATTGTTTAATCTGCATTTTAAATTTTCAGAGAGAGAAGGAGAAAAAAGAAAAAGAAGCCCTTAAGAAGCAGCAGAAGCGTGAAAAAAAATTATTGCAACAGATCTGTGAACGAAATAACTACTTTGCATCTGATGATGAGACAAAAATTTCACATTTAAAAGAAGTTGACAAATTATGCAATCTCTTATCATTGCAAAGGTAAGACAACTGTCCATTTAGTTTGTATTTTAAAAAATTAAGAAAGCTGAAGATTTTATTTTATTTATTTATTTTTATACTTGCTTTACAATTTAAATTTATTTTTTTAGACTTCAAGATTTGAACACTGCTCTTCAAAAAGATGATAGTAATAAGAAAAATGTATTTTTGCAAGAAGTATGAGTAATTTATTTATTTATTTTGTGTTTAACAACAATATTTAATTCTTTTTAATTATAATATATTTCAATATAAATATTTATTTAAAAAATATTAATCTGATCTGTTCATCTTTTATTATTCTGTAATTTAAATAAAAAGCTCTTAAATTTCATCATTGATTCAAAAAAAGAAAGGAATGTACTTTAATTTTATACAAAACATAACATAATTTTAATATTTTCTTACATTAAGACTATATATGGTTATGATCTTATAACTGTGACTCTTAACTTTCATTTTGTACAATTTCATTTGTAAGATATGATGATTGTTATTAGTTACAAAGAAAATTTTGTTCTTTTGCCTTTTACTTAAAACTATCAAGAATATTCCTGTTAAAGCAGCAAAATACATGAATTGGATTGAATAACTAAAAAATGATTTTGTACTGCTTCAAAATTATTATCCTGAAAATTGAATAATTAATAATTATATGTAATAAGTTTAATAAAAAATGTTAAAAGTTGTTGTTTTTTTAAGGTGGAATCTTTAAAAAAGCAAATGGAATTAGAGAAAGAACAGCTTATTGCATCTGCACAACGGTCTTCTTCAAGTAGTGAAGACAAAAAGGCATCTCAGAAACCTTGGTCTCCTGCTGATCTTCAGCTTTTGGTAAAAGGTGTCAATCTGTTTCCAGCTGGCACAAACAATAGGTTAGTATTTTAAGTACCACTTAATTTTTAAGAGTAAATATTATTCATCTAAGTTTTATTTAAAAGTTTCAAAAATTTAAAAGCTGTTCTTTCAACGAATATTTCTTTTAAAAAAATAAATATGTTGACAATATATTGTTGAAATCTGTTTCATGTATATTTTTATTATTTATAAGTAATATTTAAAAATGTCACAAGTTGAATTTAGCAGAAAATTTTATTGATAGAAAATGTTTTGGTAAATTAGATCTCTGCGTGTCACTAGCTGACACAATTAAAATTATAATCATTCCATAAGTCTCAAATGATTCCAGATATTGCATCAAAATGTTTTGCATGCTTTTTTTGTTATAAAAATGGGGAGGGGGTATATTATAACAATATCTGAATTTAATAATTTGCTAAAATAACATTGCATATTGTCATTTTTTTCATTAGATGATATTTTTTAAGAATTGATTTCATAAAAATTGCATAAATTTAAATAGTGGGGGTGAAAATGTTTTTTTTAATATTATTCTATTTTCTTTAAGATTTTGATTGATATATTTCAGTGCTGTATAATTCAGGTTAAAAAAATATTGTGTAAAATTTCTAGAATAAGATTATAGACTGCAAACACTTTTTAGAATTCCTGAATTGATTGATAATTCTTTCAATAAAATAAATCATTATTATCAGTACATTTTTGTAAAACTGAAAATTAGAATTAGCCTACAGATTGCAGTAAGTATTATTATTACTACAATCTATTTATAGTATCTCTATATAGCATTTTATTATCAATTAGTGTTGGAAGACATGCAGCTTCTACATTGGCAGTTCATATAAAATAAGTATAATATGAGAATAACTTAAAACCAAAATATACTATATGGATTTTTGTCTTAGTTTTATTATATATATAAAAATGATGTATGGTTTTAGATGGGAAGTTATAGTGGCATTTATGGAACAACATTCAACTTCAAATGTGAAAAGAACGGCAAAGGAAGTGCTTGCAAAAGCAAAAGAGTTGCAAAAACGCAGTATGTATTAATTAAATGAAAATTTTAATTTTCTTATTTAATAGAGTGCTTTGCTATGAAAACATGAGTGTATTTTAATTGACTCTTGAATGCTATCATATGTTATACATTAGAAACTCGAAATGTTGTTTTATTTCTTTCTAAAATAATGAAAACTTTTTCTTCAAAATATTTCTGAAAATTAACTTCCTTGTCATTCATTCTTATTTTCTTTGCAGGTGGTGGATTAAGAGAGGAAATCAATAAGAATGCTTATGAGGCTCTGGAAAAGAACCAGAAGCAAATCCCAGTAGCTGTCAAAGATCAGTCTGCTCCTACGGAAAGATTTGATAGTAAGTAATACATTGTAGTTGAGAAGAAACGTTTTCAGTGCTGAAACTGGAAAAAGATTCTTTATCAAAAGTGATCATAGCATAAACTATTATATATATATATACTGAAACAATTTTAAAAGAGGTAAATATAATAAATTAGAAAGATATAGAAATGTATTAAGAGAGTGTGTATGCTGCTATTCCTAAAGACATAGTGGGACTAAGAAGAATAAAAAACAGATATTTGTAAGTGAAAAAATGAGAAATCCGGCCTGATGACTTTCTCAGGGGTCACCATCAAGCAAGGATTCCAATAAAAAGTGGAATTTTTTTCTGTAGAGAGTTAGACTATTGTCTAAAAAATTAACTCTTTTATGACCCGAAAAATTCCGAATTTTAAAGTAGAAGAGAGGCATCAATTTTTAGCACAAAAAAACAAAAGACAATTAGAAAAAAGACAAAAATAGAATAACCCTATGTTTACCTATTATTCATGAGATTATAAACATAAAAAAAAAACTTAAAATATTTTGAATTAAAAAAGCCCGAAATTGAAAGATCTCCTTAACTAAAACTTCAGTCTTCGTCTCGGGGGTGGGATTTGACAACCTAAACTAATCTCGGATTGGGCAAACAGTTCTCCACTATCCTTCCTGATTTGGCATTCACCTCAATTTCTTCCAATCTGTTTCATTTGCTCTTTAACGCTGCTTGGGTGCACTTCTCTCTCTTAAGGGTATGTTCTAGACTTATTTTCTTACTTGTTCTTTTGCTAATATGGGTTTATTTTTTATTGTGTTTAGTATTTTGTAATATATGTTTTTTCTTCAATCTTGAATTTTATTTGTGAGTTTTTTTTTTTTTCTAATTTTCTTTTGTTTTTTTGTTCTAAAAATTGATGCCTCTCTTCTACTTTAAAATTCGGAATTTTTCAGGTCATAAAAGAGTTAATTTTTTAGACAATAGTCTAACTCTTTACAGAAAAAAATTCCACTTTTTATTGGAATCCTTGCTTGATGGTGACCCTTGAGAAAGTCATCAGGCCGGATTTCTCATTTTTTCACTTACAAATATCTGTTTTTTATTCTTCTTATATATATATATAATTTTAAATTGAAAGTTGTTTGCAGAGTTGTGGTTGAAATCATGAAAAAACATATGTTGAACTGTTCAGTTTTATTCCAACTCAAGAGGTACCCTGTGCAGCACACAACAGCTGTAGGTTGACATGGCGAAAATGGGTAGAAAAAGGGACGAAACATCTATCTCTGGTCTTATATACTATGATATTCTCACAAATCAAATGTCTGATTTCTGACATTAATTCTGGTACATTTGATCTTGACCAGAGAAACAGAATTATTTAAAAGAATCTAATTTATATAAGTGATTTATTATTCATCAAAGGAATCCTCTTAAAGAATATTTACATCAGTGTTTATTTATCCATCCTCTTGGTAGGTGGACTCGCATTATCTTTTTAGAATACTGCATTTAATTTGTTAAATAGGAAAAGTGGAATGGATCAGGAAATAACATTCTAGAAGGAAGTTACCATAAGCTAAATTGAGAAATTAATTACACATACTGGGCCCGACTTATCCTAATTGGGGCCAGGGGCAATGCCAGAAATAGTCAGTTTTTGAAGATATGTTTTCATTTTTGGTAAATTAAATTCATTACACAATCAAGATATGGATATATGCAACCATTGGATTATGTGTTAATTTTTTATTTGTTCTAATTACTATCTCATGAATGTTCGTTATTTTGTCATAAATTCAAAAAAAAAAAATGGGGATATGCCTATGAATTAATGACTTTCATTTATAGAAAGCAATGCCATCACCAACAAATTTTATCTTAAAATTTTAAATTTTCTGTTTTTCTCAAAAGACCACAAATATATATATAGCATTAGTTTATATTCATATAAACTAGCAAGACATATGAAATTTAATATGTTGCTTTTATGGCAAAACAATAATTTGTTAAAATTTTCGGTGCATGTATGTAAAATTTCTTGATCAATCTGCATTTACATGTCTAATATGCTTCAAATATATATTGGCAAAATGAATGTAACTTGAAATCAGGAGCCTTCTGGATAGAATAAAAGTAGTTAATAACTTTCCAAGAAATAGAACACATTCTATTTTATAATTTCAGTTTCAACTTCACTTTTCTCTGTTCTTTTATTTATTGTAATAAACACTTATAATAACATCTTAAAATTATACTTTATTTTTTATTTAATGTAGTTAGAAACAGTTATTACTGTATTCAATTATGATACCCTATTATGTGAGCATTAACTTTGGTAATCTATTTTAAATTTATCATATTTTTCAATAGTTCTTACCATTGATTTTGATTAAAACAGTATTTTCTTTTTCAAATTTTAAATATTTCTATTACAAATTTTAATATTTTTGGATAGAAGAAGAGGAGTGAAAAAAATTTCATGATGGAGACTACAGCATCACATTAACTACCATAATTTTGATTGATGGGTGAAAATTCTTATTCAAAAGATGACAAACAAAAATAATTCGATTTGGTTCAAAAGCTGAAAATTATTCACCGGAAATCTTAATATATTTAATTTCAATTTTGATCGGTATATGATATATTGTATTTCAGCATTTAAAGCATTGTAATAAATTTATGGCAAGTAAAGTAATCTGTTGCTAACAATCTTTTTGTTTAGTTCCCGAAGAAACTCCTAATGCATGGACAGCAGAGGAGCAACAGCTTTTAGAACAGGCACTCAAGACCTATCCCAATAATACCCCTGAAAGGTGGGAAAAGATAGCAGCCTGCATTCCGGGAAGAGATAAAAAAGATTGCATCAAGAGGTACAAGGTTAGTATAAAAATGTTATATATTGCATATCTATTTAATTCTTTCTCTGTAAAATGCTCTGTTTTTATAAGGGGGGGGACTTCTTTCATTCTTTATTCAAATAAGAATTTTTACATAAAATAACATGGTACATTCATGAGTGTGTAAAAACTAGTTTAAATACTTTCCTTGTGTGAACAGTATAATTCCAAGAAAATAATACTTAAAAAAAGATATAAAGGTTATTATTGTTGACATAATTATTTCCAGTTTTAGTACTAATTTGATTCCAATATATGGAAACTAATATAAATAAAATATAGTCGCAAATAATAAGTCAGTTTTCAGACAAATGACTGTATATTTGTATGCACCTTTGCCTCCTACACCTATGGATTTAAATTTTGCCATCAAATTTTTGAAACAGGATATTAATATTAATTTTGCTTTCCTTTTATTAAAAACTTGTTCTGCTTATGCATCTTATCAATATTATCAAAAGTTCTAAATTTTAATTTTTAAAAAATGACTTTTACTTGATGAAAGAAATGTTTTTATTATATTGTTTACCAGTTTGCAAATCAATTCTCTATTTTCATTTTGACAGGATTTGGTGGAAATGGTTAAGGCAAAGAAAGCTGCACAAGCAACAGTGGCAACTAAAGCTAAAAAATAAGGTGAACTATAAATTATTTTTAGCAATGTCATAATACTGGGCAGTTCACATTGTGATATTTTTAATATGTTCCCTGTAAAAAATGTAAAATAAATATACTGTATTCATAATAGATTCGAATGTTCATTTATTTACCATTGAAAATTACTATGTATATATATAAGCAATGCCATATGCCTGCCATCCAGAAATAGTGCAATGTAATTGATAAAAAGAATGAACAAGCATAAAATATCAGTGTTTTATAGACAATACTTTATTGCATATCAAAATAGTGACTTTTTTTTTTTTTTTTTTTTTTGTCCCCAAGATTTACATGGTGCTAGAATAACAACATATAGACTCTTAAAATACAAGGAAATATTGTGACAATATATTTAATGTAACCTGAAACCTAAAACAAAAGAATTACCACAATACAGCTTTGGAAAGGCAAACAATAAAAATGACCATATATATTGTTGTTTTACAATCAAACAAATTAGTAGTGCAATAGAATACTTCACATAAAACCTCTTCATAAGAATGCACAGGATTTTAAATTTTTTACTTATATTATATTCTAAAATTCCTCAATTTGATAGTTCAAATGAAAGGTTGTACTTGTGTAGAATTATATTAGGGGAAGAAGTAATTTTAAGACTATATTCAATACTTTCCCCAACTCCTTATTTTATGTGACTTTAAAAAAAGTACTAATGTTCTGTCTTTACAGTGACAGTCTTTCTTATTCTATGCTCCCTTTGTGATTAGTCTTTAGTCATGATTAAAGTCTTCTTAAAAGAAGGAAATGTTAAAAGAAGTTCAATATATACAAAATACTGCATCAAAAATAGTATAAAATGATAGTTAAAACAGTGAAAAGACCAATAAATTAACAACAAACTTTTGATGACGAAATCAATTTCTAGTTTTTGACCAGGCTCATAAGTAATTTGGTGAAAAGACCTATGAAATTAATGATTAATTTCCCTTTACTGAATATAAATATTAACTCAATTTTTTTAATATATTTATATATAAACTACTTTCTAACATTTATGCACAAGTATTTTTTTAAATTGTTCATAAATGCATTTTGTATTTTATAAGTAATTCAGTACTACCTAAGTTATTACTTAGTAGCATTTATATATGATAAGGGAAAGGAGAAAAGATTGAATCTACAAATTGTAGTATTTCATTTGTTCATATTATTGATAGTAAAAACGCATCTAAATGTCTTTATGTATAGCAATATAGCATGTAAAATTTGATTTAGTGGTAACACTCATCTGATAAATATAAAAAGGTAATAATATTTTCCCATTAAACAATGTTATTAGCATCAACTTATCCCTCTCTTAGGTTGAATTCAAATATATTTGGTACAGAAGTCGTCTCCAAAACTATAATATATAAAATTATTGACTATATCTTATTTCTTGTGTAATGAGTAAATTCTTTACATGAAATGAGACTATAATAACTCTCAGAAGTATTGAAATTCTTGAATAAAACAATTTAAAGAATTTTTATTATATGGTGTGAAAATATAAACAGAACACTAATTGAATGATTTGCATGCGGTTAATATATATATATATATATATATATATATATATATATATATATATATATATAT
>JAOUZG010043210.1:4858417-4942204 GCA_026289955.1 Argiope argentata
TATATATATATATATATATATATATATATATATATATATATATATATTGATATGGTATTTGAAACTTTATTGCTTTGAATTCTTCATACCTAAAAAAAATCTGAAAAAAGAATATGTGTTCTATTTTTAAAAAAATTAGATACTTGTAAATAATTAAATACTCTGTCTAGTTTCATCATCTGCAATAAAGGTTTTTGCAGTACAAAAGGGAAATGAATGTTAATATCATAGTAGCCATTATTTATCCAGATTAAAAATATTTCTAATACAAAATTTTTGGTGTATTCAGATATTTGATTTACATTTTTTTTTTTAATTTATAGACTAAGGAAAAATCATAATACTTTTGCATACTTTATGAAACTCTTGGTTACATTATTATTCCAAGATAAGCATGTATATACTTTTTTTTTACATGAAGGGTATAAAAAAATGATAAAGTATGCCATGTTTTGATTGACTTGTGCTTTTATAAAAATTTGTATATAAATAAATGTTATCTATTTACTATAATAAGAGAAATAATGCACAGTTTTGACGAATAAGTTATATTACAAACAAAAAATTAAAATTATGTACATGAAATCCAGTTTCAATTAGATATTAAATAAAATTGAGTATTCCAATTGATGCTAGCAACTTAATTTTTTTAGGTACCTAAAACATAACTAAAAAAATGCTGAAAATGTTAAACTCTATTACTCAGAATAAATTAATCATTTAATAGAACAAAAAGAAAAGTTAAGGGATTATTTTTTAGCTCAATATTGTTAATATCCTGGTATGAAATAATTTTTAAAAATAGCAAATACTGTGAACAAAGAACTTTGTAGCTGGTTGAATTGAAAGAGATTGGCTTCAATTTGAATTCTGGTAAATTTTTTTCCAGTTAAAAGTTTATTTTTTAAAAAAATTAAAAGGCAGTTAAGATAATATTAATATAAATTACCAATATCTAATGAAATACTCAATATATTTTCAAATCTGAAAGCATGAAGATCAACTTCATAATCTATCTTCACAACTAAAAATCCATTTATAAAGGAATTTTCATATATTGACACTAGCTGTCTTTCTTATAATTAGCAGAAAGAAAACATAACATGTCAATTTATCATCAACAAGATATTAGCAAAAATATATATTTTCTTACTACCATAAAACACAACACAGAGGTCATTTAGGTGGAATGAAAAATTGCAAGTGACCAAAGATAGAGTAATGGCACAGTACTAAAACATCATTGATTATTTTTTGTAAGCAACAGCACTACTTTGTGGCCGACTATACAAATACACAGATCCCATAACAAGTGCAGCTCCAACTACAAATTGGCCCGTTAGATGAAAATTCAAAAAGTACATGGAAGTTATACAAGACAAGATAATGGCTAGAGAAGTGGCAAAGCCCTTTAAAATATTATCAGCATATTTGACAACAAGTGCTACAACAATACCTCCTCCAGCTTGAAGTAAAATGACAACCCATACAATTGAATTATAGGCATAGAAGAAACCTTTCGTCGATACTTCATCCCTATCCATGAAATAGATGGTTCCAAAACCAAGAGGAATTGATGCAATACATAATTGAATATTCCTCATCCACACAGATATTTCATCTGTACTTTTGAGGATCTTTTCAAAATAAACTCCAGCAAATCCAGACAGACAGCAAGCAATAACAATAGCCACCATACCCAAGAGAGGCTTTTGCTCATGGTTGGTTTCACCAGAAGTAGGGGCATTCAATTGGGCTAACTGAACAATGGCCACACCAGCAAAAAGTGTGAGAAGAGAAATCCACTGCTGCACACTCAACTTCTTTTTTAACATGAGAACAGAAAGAAGTGCTGTGGTTAGAATTTTAAGTTGGTATGTCACCTATAAAAGAATGGTATTTAAGAAAAATTTCTATAAATTAAGAAGTAAAATGAAATAATAGAATACTAAAAACTAATTTCAAAAATTCAAAAAAAAATGTTCTTAAATGATTATAAAAATTATATTTTAACAATCTCAATAATAATAATTTTACTTTTTAATAATCTGCACATATTTTTCAAAAGTATGAAAATGTTGCTAGTTTCAGAAGAATTGAAATTTAAAATGCAACAACAATCCAACAGAAGCAAAAAATTTCAACTTTTGAAAAATATATTGTTTAATGAAATTTCATTTAAAGGTATCAAACAATTTAATTGTACAAATTTACAATTAAAAATACAATTTTCAATAAGTTAAGTAGAAGCATTTTACTTTCAAATTTAAAATGCACTGATTATGTTCTTTTTATTATTTATTTTAAATAGAAAGTTACAAAATAACAATTTTATTGAAATAGAAAATGAAAAATAACCTGGCAAGTAGCAGCATCTAAATGTGTTGCACCTACATATAAAAGATTGTTCTGTAACAAATATACAAACGATGGAATGGCAACCTATAAATATTTTTAAAAAAACAATATTTTAAAAAAATCAAAAATGAATAAATATATAAATTATTAAAATAATAATAATAAAATCAAATTTTTATTTTAAAATAATACACAAGCTGCATTTAATTAATAATTTAAATTTTTTTCAAGTGAAAATTTCAGTTTATTTTCCTTGACATGCAATACTATACATAAGTATAATACATACTATATTGCTTTGGGAAAAAATGTTACTTCATATTTTCTGCTCATAAAATAAATTCTTACCTTTATTCTTTTAAAAGATATTCTGATTTACCTAAATTAAGTTTCTTTAAAATTGAATTCTAGCTATATATATATATGCACACACACACACAACTTACCTTTAATGTGTCAATAGGTTGCTTAAGAATATCTTTTTTTAAGACACCTATAAGCAACCAAAAATTTCCTTCTTCAAATCCAACCATGAAAAGGCAAATTAAAAGCTTCAGAATCTCAGCCATCACAACAGCTGTGCTTGATATAAATAATTCTTTCTGCATCCGTGCATACCGCATCATTAAATTCAAAGAAGCATTTTGCAATGTAAGAGTTGCTAATGATGCATATTTCATCATATGTTTTGCCTCTAAATAAAAAAAGTAATTATTTTTTGACAAATTTCTCTTTAAGATTGAAAATAATAATTACAATTATTTCATATAGAAATAGTTTTTTTAAAAAAAATGAATTTATCTCTAAATTTTACTGGCATAGAGGACAAAAGAACAGAAATACAAAGTTAATTCAAAAATCAATCAAAAGAAAATAATTCTGCAATATTCATTTAACATTTGTGTATTTCTTATTTACATCTGCATGTGATAGGTTAAAAATGGTACACTTATAAAGATATTTGACTAAATTTCTTATAAAGTGTCCCAAAATTATTAAAACTGATATGATTTTACCAATGAATTTCAATTCTTTCATTTATTTTTTATGAATAAAAAGATGGAATCTATAAAATGCTATCCAGTCTAGCTATATACAATGTAAGTGTAATAGATATGCATATGCTTCCTTAATATTCATCAAATATTGAATAGAGTAAATTTCTAAATTTAAAAAAATATGTAATCACAGAAAAAAAAAAGTGCATAGAACATCTATAAGATTGTAGCCATTTATTAAAATGTCTAACATTACAATAAATACAAATTATGTCAGATTTTCATGGTATTAAATTATAAATGGAAGGGATGTTTATAATTCAGAATATACATAAAAATAATAATTGCATTTAATATTTAAAAAAGAGGGAAAGTTTAATAACATTTCTAAAGAATCCAAATTCTTTTAATGATTTTTTTTCTTTTCTTTTTCTTGATGATAAATTATTATAATAATGTACTAAACCATACATGTACATGTATAAAACAAATAAATACTAATTTCATTATATATATATATATATAAATGAGTATATAAGATTATTAATACTTTTATATAACATCCTTCTTACAGCATAGCTTGCTATGCATATTTAGGCATAAAACCCAGATACTAATTTTCTCTTGGATAATTTAATTTCATATTAATTGTGAAATATATTGCTTCTCTGAGCACTGTATGTTACTATTAATTTAAATACTTAACTATGAAAATAAATCTCCTATTTAGGTGTAAAGTTTATATTAATATTAATAAAATATGAAAAATTATCAATATGCATCATAAGACTATGCTTTTAAAATAAAATAAAGTGGAACTAGAGTAATAATTTCTTTTTCGTATCATTCTGGAACATCCAGTTATTAATTTAGATCCATTAATTCCACAACAAATAGGATAAGTATAAGTTTAAAAAAAATTGAAAACAAAAGTAAAGAATAATAATAATACAATGAATCCGGCCTGAAGACATTTTCAAGGGTCACCCTCAGGCAGGGATTCAAGTCTTCAGGCCGGATTCATTGTATTATTATTATTATCTCTACTTTTGTTTTCAAAATTTTTTTTGCCAATTTTGTTCATTTCATTTGTGTCCTAGTTGTAGCAGCATTGGTGCTCTCTAGATACAATGTTCTTTTAGATATTACTATTTTTTAGATATTACTGTTTAGGTAAATTTATATTTTTCCTAATTGTTTTTCTTTGATATGATAAGTATAAGGTAATATACTTATCCTATTTATCGAGGAATACAGCTTTAATAGGCAAGGTAAAATACACCTTTAATATATATAGCAAAATTTCATACTTGGTCACTTAATTGGGGATATTATGAAAAAGACATTTTTTTAAAATTAAACAAGACCAACATTCCTAACAAACCAGCTGGTCATAATGTCAGCTAACAAAGAATCAATAGATCACTTATTAATATTTTATAGATAAGTGACACAATGCTGCTAAACACAATTGGAAATAATCTTCCAAAGTCAAATCATTAATCAATGATTTGTAGCACTGTGAAAAGATTCTAATTTGAATTCCTTAGGGCTGTATCATGAAAATATTAGCATATAAAAAATAAATTATTTAAATATAAAGAAGTTCTTGGAAAAAATAAAACAAATCCATTACTCTAAAAAATATTCTAAATTTACACTCACTAAAATAAAGTTTTTCAAAATACTGAGTCTCACTTGGTAGCATTTCGTATGGAGGTGGAAGTCCGTCTTTTTTCATGACGTTTTCCATCTACATTAAAATGAATTTCAGTAAGAATAACTAAATCCACATTTATGTAAATCATATCATTATCAAATACATACATACATTTACTATCGACATTTTGTTCATTTCCGTTTTATTTTATAAAAATAATTTTCCCTGGAAGGATAAATGAAATTGTGTAAAACTAATCCTTAATACACAAGATATTATCACAAATTCATTTTCATTTCATAAAAAAGTGTATAAGCAAGTCAAATGAATATTTATAAAATAAATTTAAAAAATAAACATTCAAAAGCAGATCGATATTTTTACGAGTCAGTTTTTTGTTTTGGAAAAATCATACAGATTTACATCTTAATTTGACATGTGCTAATTCTAAATCGTGCCGGACCGAAGTCAAAACATATATGACACACGTCATGAAACTAGACTAGCAAGTTGTCTATCACAGTAAACACTATAATAAATTTGACAAATGCTTACATAAATTTAGGATTCAACATTCCAAAAACTGGAAATTAAATTTTTTACTTCATCAGTTTGGATACATAATATTATTAAGATAATTTATTATTACTGTTATTTATTTATTTTTTACATATTTCTCTTCGACGTGTCATATCGATATCATTTGAAGAACAACTCAACTTAGCTTCTTTTAGGAGTCAGTCAACTCTCAACTCGACTATCTGTCAGAAGCCATTCTTTCTTTCATCGATATCGTAGTTGAAAGACGCTCTGTTATCTTGCGGATTAAATTTTTTTTCGTTAATATTTTATAGTTAACTATTTTACATTATTGTTGACTTTGGTATTTATTTAGCTTTTACTACTCCTCACATAAAAATGGGATCAAACGTGAGTACAGCTTTCTGAATTTCTTTTAAATTCGTAAGAATTGAGTACCTATCAAAATGGCTAAATTGTGCATTTTGTCTTAGTGCCGGTTTTCGCTAAAAACGAAATGACTTTTTTGTATTGTATATATTTTTTGGCATTTCTACTGCCAATTTCTCTATTTTATTACGTTGATAAGGTTTTTTCTTCTTTTCTTTCTGTCTTGCACGATCTTAAATTTTAACATTCAGTGATTGTTCTGGTTCGCATCTTAAGCAATTTTTCCAGATTGTATTGTATTTAGGTTCTTACAGGTTATTATAATTAACAAATTTGTAAGAAGAATGTATTAAATTTGATTTTTTTATTGTATTGATGTTTTAAGAAAACTTGTATTGGTGAATGACCCTATAGGGTCAATATGCTGTATAAAAGGGCGTGTGCATTTCATTGTAATATACTATGGCAAGAATTTGAAAATGACATAAGAATATTTACAAAATTTTATTAATTAAAAATTTTATTAACTTTTGTTAGAAAAGTCGAGTTATTTTTCTAAAATGCTAGTTTTTATATAAATTTAAAACTTTTTGTTTTTGAATTTTATTAAGAAAATTTTCAGTTGACCCTAGGATGCTATTTTTAATATGGACAGATAATTTGAAGAAAAAATTTATAGAGATACGGCTATAATTATTACCTTATAGCTTACTTTATTTATTGAACCTTAAATATATATATATATTACTACCATATTGTTTTCTATATTATTATGTAAGGAAATATGTTATGATTGTTATAAATTTCACTAATGAGGGTTTTCTTCCAGAGACAGAGTGAACCTGAACAGTTCCGTAAGCTTTTTATTGGAGGCCTGAATTACAAAACTACTGAAGAAACCTTAAAGTCGTATTTCAGTAAATATGGTGAAATAGTTGATTGTGTTGTCATGAAAGACCCCAATACCCGCCGTTCTCGGGGCTTTGGCTTTGTTACTTATAAGAATGCCCACATGGTAGATGATGCTCAAGCTGCTAGACCTCACACCATCGATGGTCGTGAAGTTGAACCGAAACGTGCTGTACCCAGAGAGGCAAGTTTCTATTGCATGTTTTAAAGTGTATTGTAAAAAAATGTTGAGTATTGGAAAATTTTCTAAATTCTCTGTGTAGTTAAATTGTGGGATCTTTAATATAAGTAGAATATTAAATTTTTTGATTAAATGAAAGAATACTGTACGGTCACCTAATTTAAGGTAATAAATTGTTTCATATTGCCTGACAATTCTTTGGTTAATATTTGATTAATTTTCTAACTCGTAGGTTGATCACTAAAAGAATTGCTACTAATGGCATGTTAGTCTCATGCCTATGCTTTCCATGCCTTGTGACTAAGCATAAAGTTTGTCTGTGGCTAGAGGTTTATACTCAAACCTTTAAAAAAGTATTCTTTGTTAATGTATAAAGTGTTGCATTTATACAATATGCAGTACCATTAAAATCTTGTTTTATACTATCTTTTTCTATTTTAACTAAATTTTGATTTTATCTGAATTTAAGTAAGAATAATGAATAACTGTAAATTACAATATTTATCGGAAACCTTGTAAAAATTTATACTGAAAAGCTATAGTATTAATTTCTTCCGTCGAATTCTCTTTAATCTTTAGCTTATATAATATTATGTTAACAAGGGTTCATTTTATTTTTTTTAAAATCTATCTTTTATTTGTGGTAAACCGTATTTTCTGTAATTCTTATTTGAAAGTTAGATTTTTTTTAAAAATCCAAACATTGGTAAATTAGTTACAACTAGATTGTTATAGTTAAAAAAATAATTTTAAAACTATATAAACTAATCTTGGTCAATATTTTCAAGTTACTGCTAAAAAATATCTTATATCAGGTATTTTAATTGACTTTTTAAATTCCATGGTGTGCATGTAAACTTTTCAGATTGAATATAATTTTTAAATTTGGTAATAAGGGATCAAGTGATCTGGCCTGACAACTACAACAGATATTCTGTATTATTAGCAGACATAGAGCATGGTATTGATCTTAACCATGTGCAATAAAATTTATTAGTTGTTAATGGTACTGTTTCTTGTTATTACAAAATTATCCTTGAAGAGTAATTTTATTCATGTACTTTGTTAGAAAGTAATCTTAATCGTTTTAATGGACTATAAATATTAAAATATATCTTTGGTATCAAATTTATGAAAATAATTTGAGGTTTCATGGTTGCTATTAAGATGAAATGGACGGAAATTTTTGATTTTGGTCGAGTTACGTATAAATATCTAAGATGGCTTTTTGATAAATTATTTTAAACTTTATTTATAAATTTTAAAGGTATAAAAATTATGGATTGGTGGGTTAGGAAGCAACTTTAAAACTTAAAACTGATTATGTAATGCAATATTAAGTCCTTTTCTGTTAGCCGGGCACAAGTGAAAAGTTGTTAAATTATGTAAAATTCCATTGGTTGTTTTGTCATTCTCTCTGCTAGGTGACTCAACTTGCATTTTGTTAAAATTTGTACCTAGCTGACAGAAAAATACAAAATATTATAATCAATTTAGTCCTAGAAATGAACTGCATTGTAAAAAAAAAAACCCCTGTTACGTGGAATATGTATATTTCAAATAATGTGACTATATAATTCTATTATCATTTTACTTAATTTTGTTTTTTTTTATCCTTATCTTAATTCAATCCTTTTTGTGTGTGTTAGGATGCTGGTAAACCAGAAGCCCAGGTGACAGTTAAGAAAATATTTATTGCTGGTGTAAAGGATGATGTAGAAGAACAAGATTTAAGGGATTATTTTGGAGAGTATGGAAACATCACAAGTGTTAATATTGTTGTTGACAAAACCACTGGGAAAAGGAAAGGATTTGCTTTTGTTGAATTTGATGATTATGACCCTGTGGATAAAATAGTGTGTAAGTTAATATAATTTAAATTATGCTTTTGATCTAGCTTTTATATTCTTTAGTGGTTTTTAAATTGATTTTAATGGTATTAGACAGTAGTTCTTATTATCAATTACATTTTCTATGTTATAACTGAACTATATTCATCAAATCCTCTTGTTTCATAAGTTAAAAAGTCTCTGGTATGGTTATATAAAGGATATCATTTGCAGAATTGATTAAAATTTGTTTAGTCATAATGTTTTTTTTTTATTATTTTTAGAACTAATATAAGGATAAGTTATTAAAGTGTAATATGATTTTCTGATATTGTCTAGACTAATCAATATTCTATTGGAAATAGGTTATGATTTGGAACATATAGGTATTAGTTCCTTCAAAAATTTCTGGCTTTCCAGTCTTCTATTTTCTATATAAAAAATATAATTTTGTATTGTTTTTATTGTTATAAGTTTTACTATATAATTTTTAATACCTAATAAGGAAGATAATTTTCTATTTAGTGAAAAAACATATGCTTAAGGGTAAAAAGGCTGATGTTAAGAAAGCTTTATCAAAGCAAGAAATGGAAGATCTTAAAAGAAAGAAGGAAATGAAATCTTTTGGAGGTAATGTTTCTAGCAAGTATTATTTCCTATTTTGTTTTATATAAGCAATTTCATTAATAAAAGTATTAAATTTCAGCTGGTGGTGGACGTGGTTCCTGGAAAGCTGGGCCTGATAACTATGGTGGACAAGGTATGTATTTAGTTTCATTATTTTAAATGGTATTTCTGTAATATCTAAACTTGATTTTAAATTGCAGCAAATAATGTTTTCATATCAAATTCTTATTTGTGATCTAGGTGGTTATGCTGGAGGATATGGCAGTGCTGGTAATGGTACCTATGGTGGTAGAAGTGGTCCTCCTGCTTGGAATGATGGTTATGCTAATGATTATCCTGCTCCTGATTATATGGCTGGTATGTATATTGATAGTATTATCAACTGCTATTTTTTTTTTTTTTTTGAACTTGTAGGAAAAATGGGAGGTTTTTTCTTCCAAATTTTCTTAATCTATATTAATATACCTGGTGTTTCTTCATAAAATGAGTCTTAGTTTATTGATTTCTTAAATTGGAGCTTTTTGTAATATTAAGAAACATGAAATGAGATTTTTTTAACAATTTTTTATTAGTAGAAATTTTTATTACTACTTTGCTTACTTAGATATTAATATTTTAATTTAAAAACTTTTGTGCAGGTGGCTCTTCTAATGGTGGGTGGGGTTCTGATTATGGTCCTTCTGGAGGTTATTCCTCTGGAAGTGCTGGTCCGATGCGCAGCTCAAGAGGAGGAGGCGGAGGAGGAGGTTATTCTAACAGAAGTGCTGGCCCTTATGGTGGTAAGTAATGACGATGTGTTTTTATGTATGTAATTGATTTTATGGGAGAAATCTAAATATTAATTTTTTTTCACTGTATAGGTGGATATGGTTCTAATAGAGGTGGTTATGGTAGCTACCGACGATAAAATAAGCGTTTTCATCAACTTGGGTAAGTATCCACATGCTTTTTTTGTGTGTGTGTGTGTATTTTGCTATGGTCTCCTTTTGTTATTTATACTATTAAATCCTTTTTAGAAATTTTAGATTTAAAGGGTTAATATTTAAAAAATTTAAGGAAGATGTAAATAGCCAATAATATTGACCTTATTCTTTAGGAGGAAAGAATGATCTAATATTGCATAACACATAATTTATTTTAAAAGCGAAGATTAAGATTATAATTAAGGGTCTGAAAAATTAAAATTTTTAACTGTTTTTAATTCTAATTAAAGTTTTGATAACTAATCAGTTTTAAAATGTAGGTAATATAATTTCTTTGGAAATTTATTTTCTGTTAACTTTAATGTAATCTTATCAAGTGTTAATGTATGAATAGTTTTACTTATTTTTTAGGCATCTTAATGTTTATAAGTTGGTTTCTTGCATTTCAATTTAGGGAATATTTATCTCGGAAAATTATAGCCGCTGATGTAAGCCAGTAGGTGTGTAGCTGTTAGAAGAAATGAAAAGCAACCTGTTTTTATGTCTACCATCGCTTCTGGCACTGGCCCATTAGGTTATATATTTTCCATTGAGGCACACCCCAAGATACCATCTCATTATTCTTAATGTATTTGTAATCAGTGCTCCCATTTTGTCATCTCAATTCATTAGTCTCTGTATTTGTACCAATGTCTTAATAAATGTAAATTAGTGTTCTCAGTGAAGCCAGTCCTTTTATTATGTATGTTAAAATCACTACTATGCTCTTTTAAATTCAGTGGAAGATTTTAATTGTAATAATTTTCAGGGATAAAATTGAAGTGCAATTTTACTTTTGAAGAACTTTATTGTTGATTTTTTAAAGATGGGAAAATTAAATGTTTTATGTCTTTGATCTTAATATTTTAAATAATTGAATTAAAACTGGCATGCTATTTGTCATTATTTCTGTAGTTCTTTTCTGTAACTGTAAGAAGGTACTTTCATGTAGTAGACTTCTTTGCATTTTACGAAAATAAATCTTTGAAGTTCATTTTCTTTGCCTGTTAGCATTGCCTTTTTTATATAGAAATTACACATTAAAATTGGATTTTTAATTATATTCACTTAGAGTACTGTTTCTCTGCATATTTTTAATACTGATTTTTATTTCTATAAATGGAAAAAGATTATAATTTTGTTCAACTTATGTATTAGCCGGTGACATTGTATCCTCTGGTTCTGGTAGAATAAAGTTGTTTTTATCCATATAATTTTGTCATTGAGTGTTAAATTCTATTTAAAATATGCTAATTTACCATAATCTTTTTCAAGAAATTCACTTTAATGTTGCAAGAATAAATTTCTTAGAAAATGGCTATTTAAAAGTAGATATTAGTATCAGATCATCATTAAAGCACAATTTAGGGTGAATCATTATTCATGTAGCTTTATATTACTGTCTATGCATATCAAAAATGCATAGTTCTAGTTAACATTTCAATTTGATAGCATTTTGAAGGTAATGATGTATGCTTAAGGCTTTTTGTTTTTTCTTAATCATAGTTGGAACTAACAATCTTATTTACTGTCTTGAATTTTCCAAAACTTTGCATTAGCTCTGAACATAATTATGGTTAATCATATATTCAGATGTCCAAATTGAGATTGATATAAGCAATTCAGATTAGACTTTAATTGCTTTTGTTTCACCTAAAATTTGTACAATGACTAATATGGGTTAATACAGCAGACTTATTGCTAAGTATTGGGAAATCAATGTGTAGCTCAATAAATTATATGATCTATAATTTCTAAAATTGAAATGCAGGTCGTTTTTGTAGAATTGGATATTTAATGGAGATATGGGTATTTAAGGCTTATTCATGGTTATTTAACACTTAAGTATAAATTTTCACTAAATTTTAGAATTATGTAAAATATTTAATATTAAATAAAGATTATCCTATGTCAAAATTCTTTTGAATTTATTTTAAAAACATGCTCATTTATTACAATCAGTTGACTTAAAATGTTAGTTCTTATTTAAATTGTTTGTGCATTTTTCTATTTTCTAATATTACTGCAGTTTGTTAATATGTTCTATAGTTCTTGCCATTTTCAAACATTCTGATATTTAATATCAAACACCTTTGTGTGTTTGTTTATTTAAATGTATTCTAATGATATTTTTTCTAATATACTGTATTTCTGTCTGATCAGTTTTCTTTTTATGGTTTTTAATATATTTGTTCTAATTTTACTTTCCATTTAAAAAGTAACTGTTTAACTTTAATGTAATCAATTAAAGGCTAGTATCTCGCAATTAATGTAGTTAATAGGTTATAAATAATTTTAATTTTATTAAAAATTAAATATTTTTTCATTAAATAATGAAAAGAACTTTTATTTCCTTGTTACAAACATAACTTAATAGAATTTAATTATTAAGAAAACTGGATAGTTATTAATATTGCACTCCATTTTTTAATGGAGTGCAATTGGAAAGTGAGAATTTTTCAGTCAGTAAAATTAAGATAAATCTTTTTTTGACAAAAAAAAATCAAAGAATTTTAAAATAGAAATATTAACTTCCTTCATGTTTCCTAATATATTAAAACATAGTGGCACAAGAACCGCGTGGGAGATCAACGATTTTCTTGCTACAAAATTTAGTTTTGAGCATGTGCTTAATGTGCAATTTCATGTTTTTTCTTTATGTTAGAAGCTTAATGTCACTAAGTAGGCTAATGAGTGTTGCTAACAACAATCTTATGAAATTTTCAAAAAAAAAAAATTGTCTTCTAATGATACATAGTATGAATAAATTTTGTTTAAACCTACTCTTAACTAAAAAAAAGGATACCATATCTTATTAGAGATAATACTTTCTTGTAGTAGTTCTGAGTGTTTTTGGTCAATCAAGATTTTATTTATTGAAGAATTTGACCTCAGAACATTCTTTGTAAATAGTGAAGCAAATTTTTAAATGGTAATAATAGTTCTTTATTAAGTGTCAGGGGTATATAGAGAAAGCGAGAGGGAAAGAATTGTTAAAATTGGGAAGGAAAAAAAATGGGAGCTAAGTATCAATTCAGTAAATTAAAAAGCCATTCATACTTATATGTATATTAAGGCAGCTGAAAAAGATTCATTTAGGAAAGAAGTTAATGCTTCAAAAATAAGTATTTAATCCACTTAAAAACAAATGGTTATTTTAAACCAAATTTTTTTAGTACTTTGATATTTTATTCTTTTATTTATTGAATCTTAGTTTTTTTATATATTTTGATTGTAAAAAATAAGTGTTTGAGTTATCTTTAAATTAGTGTTTTCCATTAAATGTTTCTGAAAAATTTAAATTTAATTATTTTTATTCATTTAAAGAAACAAGTTTTTAATTAGAAGAAATAATTTATTAAAGAAAAAAGATAGAAAATAGTATTTGAGTTTCTTTTATTATAATTATCTGGTGCATTTCTGGTATTTGCAAAAAAAAAAAAAAGAAAAAAAAAGTCAGATAACAGTAATCTGTTCACTTATTTGTGTCACAAGGCGAAATTTTAGTATTTCTTTGATTTCTTATGCAGTATTTAAAAAAAAAAAATTCTTTGTCCTTATTAAAAAAATGTGCAATGTTTTTTTAGAGTGTTCCATTTTTAAAAAAAAAATCTATGAAATTAAATGTTTTCCAGCTTGTTAAGCTTTTTTAACATGTGTTGTATTTATAATTTAGGAAACTAATATAGTTGTCTGCTGTAAGTTGAGGGAAAGTAAATTCGTTCTGGGAAATTTTTCAATTTCTCTACCCTAAAGGGATTTTACTTATATGAAGTAAACTTTTTAATGGTGACAAATTCTTTATGTATGCAAAATCTTTCTGTGGTATTTATAATAAGTACGTTTCTGCCATCATGAAAGTAACATTTCGGGAACCGAATTTGTAAGTTTCCATTGTGTAATTAGTTGTTTTGTAATTTTAAGACTTATTCCTGAGATTTTAAAGATTCAATATTTTAAAATTGAATGGTTCATAGGTAACATTCATAACTTGATTTAAAATGATACTTGAGTTGTTAAAATTAATTTCAGTTTTTACAGTTTGGTTATTTTAAAAATCTTAGGTTTTAACCCAAAATACAAGCATAAAGCTTTTTTTTTTATATCTAAGTTTATTTTTCAAATTAATTAGCTTTTATATTGTTATAATTCTGAAGTTTCTACTTTTGTTTAAATTTATTCATGGGATAGTTAAATTGATATTAAATGTACTTCCTAATAATTTATTTTAGAACTCACTATTTTTGAATTAGTTTTTACCTTTTTCTCAGAAGCACCATGCAATGTTTGAAAAAATGAAATTAAAAACTATTATGGTTTTAAAATGATCTGTAACATATTAAATTTTATATTTATGCTAATTTACAAATGTATTTAATAATTTAGAAGTGTCATTGGTAATATCTGTAAGAATACAGCATTATAAAAACTTGAGTTCAGTTAATTTTGAATTTCCTGACTTTCCTTTGAGGTATTTAAATATAAATTTGGCTTTTTACATATTTCTCTTATATTTTTTTCTCTAATTTTAATTTACATTTAATTTTCCTTTTAAAAAGACTTGGTTAAATAATACGACACTTTATTTTTGAATGTTTGCTTCAAACTTTCTTTAGTATTATACTTGTATTTAAGAAATATTTAAACCATATAAGCTGCTGTATTTTAAAAAAAAATGTTGACTTCAGTTTGAATATTGACATTTGGTAAGAAAATTTTATTTTTGAATGGAGATCAATTTATTTTATGACTGAAATAAATACATTAATATATTGTAGGATTTTTTATCAGCTTTCTTGAAGTCTTCTATAAATTGTTTACAGTCTTGAATATTATAAAATTGGAATTTTATAAATATGCAGCTAATTGGCTTTTATTATGCACTTGTTTCTTGGGTTTAGATTTTTTTAAAACATTCTTTCATCTTTAGATAATGCAATATTAAATGTTGCATGTTTTCAAAATTCATTTTTTATGTAAGAAATACTTTTAAAAATGTTTGTATAAAGTACAAATTTCTGTATATATATTTAAGTTAATATCCTTATAGAAAATTTTCTAAAAATCAATTTTTCAATCAATCAATTAGCTGTTATTCTTCCCTTCATTTAATTCAAATATTATTTATATGTGCATACGTTAATTTAATTTGAATCAGCGTCCTCTCCTTAAAAAGCATAATGAATTCAATTCTCCATTCCATCTAAATGTATCAGATTTTAAAGTATTATTTAAACATTTATAGTAATATGCCAAACCTAATGTTTTCTCTTCCCCCACATCTCAGTGAAAGAATTAATATTAAATTCAATTTTCTGCAAAAGTAAAGGTGGGAAGTAATTCAATGTAAAATATCAATTTTTGAGAGAAACAGACCGGGTATCTTCTCTGTTTTCGAGCTGGGTATTTAACATTTGTTGCAGTTTCTTTATTTCAGGGTGTAATACAATTTTGCTATAAAAATGATGAAGAAATAAGGAAGTCACATCAGTGAGGACAGGTGCTAGAGCAGATAATTATTTCCTAAAACATGGTCTTTATTCGAGGTCGGAAAAGTATATTATTAACTTTATTCTGAAGTAGGGTTTTGCCATCTGATCAGGTAGGATATTGTCACTTAATACTTTAATTCTATTTATTTAAGGTATCATCAAAAAGAAATAAAAAGTTAAAGCATTATTCTTTTTTATATATATGTACAGTGCTGTAAGTTTCTGTAGCTGTAAGGGATATAATTTTTTAAGTTAAAGTAGATTTCGTCATTAGGCCTAAGTCATTTCTGAGCTCTTTAATTCCATACATTTTGTAATGGGTTTTCTGAAAGATAGTAGCACTGCATATATTTTAATTATAATATCTTATTTCTGTAATGTAATTGTCTTTTCTCTTATAGGTATGTGACAATATTCAGGATTTTTAAAAAAAGTGCTAAGCATTGAATAATTCTTATGAACTGGATGCAAGGTATTTTATTATTTAATCTTTTTTTTTTTCTTTTAACTGTTTTGCTTATTTCAGAATTATTACTTTTCCGATCCCTTTAATGATGTCCTAAATAGCTTGTTCCGCATGTTAAAATTTACCTTTTGTAATTACTATAAAAAAATAGCTTTAATATTTTATTTATTTATTTTGGAGAGTGTTCCTTAAGTCAATTTTTCTTGTAGATCATCTTGGTGTTCTACTTGGATGTCTTGAAGTAGCATATTTGTAATTTCAGACTGAAAAAAATTGAAGGTATGGTTATAATTTTTAAATCAATAATGTGAAAGTATGATTTTATAATTTGAAAATCACTTAAATTTCCTAATTGCTCTTTATATTATTATAGAGAATTATCTAGTAATAAATGTATCCAATAGGGTGTTTAATTAAAGAGTAAGCACATGCTTAGGTCAAAATTAAAGGCACTTTAAATATTCTCAACATTTAAAATGGGTTTATTATTTCTATGGTATCTTAGTTCATCACCATTGTAATTCAGTGCTGAAATTTATCTTTTTTTGCTGGTTATTGAGATTTTTCTTATTTGATAAAGAAAAAAAATAGTTTTCCTGTTAACTTATTTCATCATAAAATTTAGAGTCTCATTCATTACTTTTTTCCCCTCCTTTTTATTTTAGAAAATGCAGAAGAATGGAATGTTTCCTTGGTACTATCCGAATAAATTGCAGGGAATGAAGATGATGAAGTGTAGTTGGTATTTAAATAAAGATGAATTTTATTGGTGTGATCCGTTTTCTGTTTGTCTTTTTCAATTGTTTATTTTGCCTCTTTTACATAATTGTTTTTCAAAATATGATTTTAAATTTCTTATTCAACTGCTTGTATTCTTGAACAAAATGGATCAATTCCTTAATTTATAAAACAAATATATTTAAGAATACATTTGTTTTAAATATATTTAAAAATTAATTCCACAATGAAATCTTCTACTTTGGTTTTCAGGTACATAGCATTATGAAAATGCTAATAATAATTTATGTATATATATATAATATTTCCCTCCTCTCCTCCGTATATAGAAAAGCATTCAAAACCATGGTTGGAAATGGTTATTTGTTTAGTCTACCAACCATGGAAATTATGCCTATTTTTTCCCCTCCGACTCCCCCTTTATTTCTATTAAGGTTATTAAATACTATAATTATCCGGAATCAGGAGTATGAAATGTATTTTGTGCCATATTAATTAAACTTCAATTTTTAATGTTTTGAATACTAAAAATACTTATTTAAGTTTTGATTGATGAATATATGTTTAATCTTTTATGCGTTAAAGAAGATTACATAGGATCTGATCAAGGTACAGTGGAACAAATTTGTTTTGTTCTATGGATAATTGAACTTGGAAGAAGTTAATTGTATAATGTTTGTGTACACTCTGGATAACAATCTCATTCAATTGTCATTCTGACGTACCACCTGGAATCAACTTTAGATCCAGAGGTCAATGGCAACATACTGACTCCTATGCTTTCTGCAAACCATTATTATTAGGCTAGATACCCTATCAACCCATTTCGTCATTCTGAAGACATCTTTTAAATAACTTACTGTGCTATATTGAACTAATTGATTGCCTAAAATCTAGTATGAAGATTTTTAATTCAAAGCCTTAAATTTTCTATGATAGTGATTTTATGTTGTATTTTATGAATGTACCCATCTATTTATAAATTATATATTGGATCAGTCTTGACCAGTTTCAGTTTTTACTGGAGGAAAAATATTGTTGCATTTGATGTTTAAATAAAATAGAGAGTCTTCAGAATACTGAAATGGATTGTGTCTGGGAATAGATGGAAATCTAGTTATATTACTTTCATACGTTTAGTGGGAAAATATTGGGATACTGAATGCATTAAGAGTTAGAATAATATATTCTGTCCAATTTTGTGAATTTGTTTTTACGAATCAATGATGGCGTTGAAAGGGGAGACTTTTATCCCCTGTTGGTATCCATTTATCTATGGTTTAGAGGTTTTTGAAAAGCCATTTTAAATTGATTTGAAAACTGATTTTTAAATTGAGAAATCCCAGATTTCTGGACTGCCTGCCTCCAGACATTAAAAGAAATGAATTTTATTAGTTGTGACTGATTTGTCTTGCAGTTAAAGGCTTAGGACAACAGGATGCCAATTTATTAACAAGTAAAGGTATATTTCAATTTTTGTTAAATGGATTAAAGTATTTAAACACTAATAAGTTTGAAATTATTGTATTCTTTAGAAGAACAAATTCAAGAAAGAAAACAAATAGGATTAGCAACTTTTGCTGTATTTGTAATACCCACAAAACATTTCTAGTTCATTGAAAAAATCTAGTATTCTTTAGCTTCAAAAATTGAAATTATTAAGTTATCTCAAATTATTCTTATGTGGAAACAGATTCTGGTGAAAATTAAACATAAGGAACTACTCATCAGAGTAATACTTATTTAAAGGAAGCCATGAAAAAATCATTTCATAAGTTTCTTGAGGATCCTGAAAACTTCTTACAAATCCATTGACACTGTAAATTAAATTATCATTATTGGAGGCTACAAACAAACAATCATATTTGTTTTTTGACGCCATGAAAATAAAACTAAGTTCAGTAGCTAGTAATTAAGTATTTTCAATTTTAGACAATGTTTCCAAAATAAGAAAAGATAGTCGGTGGATTAAAAAATCAATGCAATGGATGTTGTAGATTTTTTGATGTCCGATTCTAACAATGCTGGTTTATTCAACAATTGGCAGAATAACGGACATTAATTTAATGTCGCACTTTTCTGACTTTGTCTTTCGGCTAAGATATCGTGATTTGTAAAAAATTGAATTTTTACTTTTGAATTCATCCGTATTTTGATTACTTAGGTATGAAATTATTTTCAAATGCTGAGTGTCCCAGTTAGGGCATGGTTGCCCCTACGAGGCGTGTAAATGTGCCCCCTATAAAAAAGCTCTGCAAGCGAATGTGACGAGTGTAGTTAAAGTCATACTCTTGGCTCTAGTTGGTGCTACTTCAAAACAAGAGAGGCTCATTTCGGCTTAAATCCGCTGATGGATCAGCTGGGTTGTCCATGGCAAGTGCCATTAATAACAAGAATTGTTTTTAAATTGTATTTTACATACAAGAAGGGTGGTGAGGTTGTTTTCTATTCAGAATTCACTGAATAATGTTGAAAATAATTATTTTATTCATTCAATTACATCTTTAGCAACGAATTTTAACTTTTTTATTATTTATCTTATTATTTCTTTCTGATACTTCTACTAATATCTGGCTTACAGGTTTTAGAAAATTTGATAAAATAGGCAACTGCTGTTAACATTCTTTTGCTACATGCACGTTGAGACGAGTTGCTGTGCCATAGTCAAATTATGTGAATTCACAATAAATTACTAGAGTTAATACACTGTAAATTAGGTCTCATAATAATGAAATATATATTTCGTTAATTTAAAATTATTTCACAAATGAAATATCGTCTGCAATGGACGCCAAAAAATAATCGTGACATGGTAGCTTTTTAGCGACGTTGTGAGTTTAATTACATGTACTAAACCTGTTAAATAATTTGTTAATAAAACTTTCAGCACAGAGAAGTATATGATATTTTTCTCTGTGACTTTTAGATTCAGTAGTAGTTCAAAAACTTTCAGTTCAGGTTAGTAAAACTTTCAGAGTGTATTGAAGAATGTATTTTTTCTCTTTAGAACATTGTTTTTATTGTGAATATTCAACACATTAAGAAAAATAGATGCATGCAATTGTAGGGGGGGAGGGAATTGGTGAATGATGGAGGTAATATTGGCTTCTAGTAGGTGCTAGGTTGAAAACGATAACTTTCTAAAAATGAAAATAAAGGTCAAATTTAAATTAGTTTTTTGAATAAAATTTATTAGTTTATAACTTGGAGTAAATAAGTTCATGGAAAATCTAATGTTCATTATTCATATCTAACTTAGAACATAAATTTATACTTATATTTAAAAACATTTACTTCAGTTTTTTTTTTTTTTTTTTTTTTTGTCGTATTCGTAAATCGTATTCATCTGAACATGGATACATTTATGTTCGTACATCCTGGCTTATTCGCTTCAGATTCGAAATACCTCTGTATTCTTGTTCGTAATTACAATCCTTTTTTAATATAATTAATTTTAAAAAAAATATTATTCTGGATTTCTGAAGACCAGCACCGAATTTTGCTCTTCGGGGAAAATATAGAAATTTTTCTAATGTAAAAAAAACTGATTTTTTTTTTTGTCTATGTGATTTTTTTCGTCAGATTCAGTCAGATCAGATTTCGCATATTCAAAAATCAACCATATCGCTCTTGAAGATAGGCCTAATAAGCTTTTATCCTGAATATTTTCCCGTAATGCAACACCTAGACGCTTCTGAGATAAACATCATTATTTGGAATTAAAGTTCATTTACATATAATACTTTTTTTTTATCAAAAACAATTTTTGTGTAATCATCATGTATCAATTCTTTAATCGTCTAAAACCTCAACCGTTTTTATTGTCTTCCTTTTAATTAAAATAAGAATACCAATTGAACAAACGATTTTAAAAAGCAAGGATAACTAATTTTTTAAAATGTTATTAATACTTGTTATATGAGCACAAAAATTGTGCTCATAAATACTAAAACAGGAAAGTTTCATCCCCCTCCCATTTGAGCGAATGACTTAAGTTTTAGATTTAAGTATATTTAAATCGCAATTTTAAAATAAAAGAAATTTTAAAAATTAATGGTATAATAGTTCAGAGTGTCAGAAAATTTTTATTAATTTCTAACTAATTGAATATTTATATTAATTTTTATGCTTTGAAAAATTGACGATATTTTTTCTCGTATCATAAGAATAAGAGTGTAAAAGTTTGTTAAAATCAAATACTTTATTGTAAAAATTCCTTTCTAAACAAAGAGAGTTTTTTGTTTGCACTGCACAGATGTACATCTACAGGCTCTGTAACATTTTAATAGATTATAAATAGTTAAAAACTATAAACAGTAAGATTTTTTTTTCTCAAATTTACTATCGGATACTCTCTGATATGGAATCAAAATTTGATGGATTAATTCATAATTAAAATTCTGGAAATATTAAAATACAGTATTGTTGAGAGTATAACTTTCGAATTTAGCTCATTGAAGGAGATATAGAAATTTCAATGCAAATATGGATGACGCCGTTTAATTTAAAAGACTTTTAACTTGTTGAGTGATGAATTACTAAGAGATTTTTCAAAATAGGAATATTTTAATTAGCATGTAGTCAACAGTTCATTCAGACATTATGAAATAACACCCATACGAGATGCTGATTTATTTTTCTTATTATAAACAAATCAAAGTATTGTAATTGTCAAAAAATCCGAAAATGGTATTTTTGGAATTATCCCAGGCTATCTTTGAATTTGATAACTCAAAAACACGTTGAGCTAGGCGTATAAAATTTGGTATGTGGTCTTTACACCAAATTTGTGGATTTCAATTAAATTTTAAATGGCATCCATTCACATGAGATCTATATGACAGTCCGAGTGCAAGCGAAGCCTATAAGAAAAGTCGTTTCTCTTCTATATAAAAATTTTATTGCTCTCTTCATTCTCGGAGGCCCTAGAACAGGTGAGCATAATAAATATAAAAGTGGAAAAGATTGGCGAACAAAATTTTGACCACAATTTTAGAATATAAAATGTAAAGCACTGTTACCGACAAAAAATTCAAACTCGATATTTTGTAGAATCTTCATGTTTTAGACTTCTGAGTTACAAAAACGCATTTTTTATAAATACCTATTTATCATAAAGATACCTTAGAAATGTTTTACGCTAAGTAGATGAAATTAGGCATACGGTATGTACAACAAACGTGTAAATTTGTATTACATTTTGAGCAAAATCCATTCATAAGTTCTGTTTGTCCGGTAGTTCGACTATAATGAACGCGGTAATTGCGAAACGAAGAGAGCTAGATAGGTAAAATTTGGTACACAGATTTAATATCTACAATGCTGGCATCTATTAAATTTTGAACCAAATACAACAAGAGGTTAACAGTCTTGTCAATTACACAGAGCGGTCTGTGATTTTTAGAAGCATGTAAACGTGATAATTCAAAAACGCTTCGACTTAAATATATCAATTTCGGTATGCGATTTTGTGACTACAAGTGTAGTTTAATGTCAATCGATAGGGAAGCACACGCCTAAAAAAGAAATCCGATTTTCCTTTACAATTAACCGCAAGGAAAGTTCAATAGATTTAGTTAAAATGCTAAGTTCAAGCCAAAATTTAATATTTCGTAATTATTATAAGCTTGTGCCATTCAAAACATTCTCTGGGAACAACTCTTCATTAGGAAATATGCGAGAAAGTTTTGGGGAGATAACTCCTAATGGTTATCCTTGTGGTGGCGCACAGTGGTTGACTGTTTTATTGTTTCAACGCATTTATTAAATTTGCAAAACCACCTTTTTCTTTTACAAAAACTCAACATTTTCACGGCATTCCGCAGGTATTTTGACAGCAACATTTTCTACCATAGGTTCCTGAGAAATACTATTTTAGGTGATTAGCGAATAGCGCTTGGCCCGAACTCCCAATCTTATGGTTAGTAGCCAAGTATCATACCGATCGAGCAAAAGGAACCCTTCAGCTTGAAGGATATTAATTGGCTTATATAGAAATCACCACACTATCAACGACCAAGCATCTCTGCAAAGGAAAGATGAAGGAAAACAATTCTACTATCTAGTGGTTGAATCAAGCAAAGTCAACCTCTAAAAAGTACAAGAGTTCCAAAATCCAAGCTATAGTTTTAGCCTACCCGAAGATGGAAGTCAACCTATCTGTGGCAGTCGACGCATAGGACTACGCGAAAGGCGTAATCTTGTGGAAAACCCAAGGCACAGTTAAAGAATCCTTATCATTCTTTTCAAAGAAGCTGGCTGACACCGAAAAGAGGTACTTTACCTACGATTGGGAACTGTTAGCCATTTACAGCTCGGTAAAACACCTCCACCACATTCTAGAAGGTAGGCATTTTAAAGTTCTAACTGATCACAAACCTCTCACTTTTGATTTTCACAAAATTAACGATAGCTGTTTTCCTAGACAGCGTCGTCACCTTAAGTTTATTTCTCAGTTCACCCCGAATATCCGTTATGTGAACGAGGAGAGTAATCCTACCGCCGATGCACCATCAATAGTCTCTACCATTGAAGTAGCCAACTCTATTGATTGTCAAGGTATGACACCTACACAAACTGAAAATAAAGAATTTAATTTTTTGAAATTAGTATTGAACTCCAAATGTTCTAAACTATATTGTGATATTTCTACAAGATCTTACGCCCCCCCTTGGTTTCCGTGGATTTGTTTTCAAACTCTTCACCACCTTCATTATCCTGGAATAAAAGCCGGCATAGATCTTATCTTATACACAAACGGTTCATTTGAAAGGATTTGAGACGAAATTTCACCAACTGAACTCGAATGCCAACAATCTCAGGTTCACCGCCACACAAAGAAAAGCTTGGGTGCCTTTCTCCTTCTATCGGCAAGGTTTTCTTACTTAAACCGCGGCATCGTCGGTCCTTTTCCTCTCACCAACGGATGCCAGTACCTCCTTGCAGTCTATATCTCATTCTGTTCTTGACAAGAAGGCTGAAACTGTGGCCAAGAACCTCTTCGACAGCTGGATTTCGCACTTCGGAGAGCCGAGTTCATCACAATGAATAAAGGCTATAACTTTGACAGATATCTCTTTATAGCGCGTGCAGTTCCTATGCATCCGCCGAACTTGAACAACGACTTACCACTCTCAAGCCAACGGAACGGTGGGAAGGTTTCATCGACAGGTGAAGGCGGCAATAATGTACCAGGTTACTGATAAGTGGACTAACATTTTGCCTGCCATCCTGCTCGGGATTCATGTCTCGGTTACAGAAGACATCTCGGCACCTCCAACTGAGATGGTTTTTGGTTCCCCACGGCGACTTATGGGACAGTTTCTCCGAGAAGAAAGACACCCCGTTACAGAAAACTTTCTCAGTCAGTTTAGGGATAGGGTGAGTGAATTGAGACTAAAGCCGATGTCACGACGCTGTCAACAAAAAAATTTTGTGCACAAGAACTAGTCTACTTCAACGTACGTTTTTAAAGACAAGATTGTGTGAGAAAACCCCTTTCACAACCATTACTAGGGCCACTAAAGCGAAGTTAATCTTACAAGAATTTTTTCACTCTCTTAATTAACCAGAAAGAAGTTAAAGTGGTAATATACTTGATGAAACCCGCTTTCTATATGAATTCTAATGCTTGTAATGTGATTGATTGTCCGAAGGAATGACGTGCAAAATAAGACGTCGTTTACGAGTGGTTTCATGTTTGAACTGTTTTTCGTCTCTGGAGACTGGTAAAGGTGTGCTGTGGCACTGCAGTGGTCTATTTTATTTTTATCAATGCATTAAGCGAGTGGAATCATCACCTTTTTCTATTATAAAAGCTCTCGCCAACATTTTCACAGCACTCACTAGCGCCAGGCTCCTAGAGCATTCTTCTTTCTTTCTTTCGTATAGTAATAGTATTTTTAGCTTTTCCCTCAACTGAACAAATTGTAGCCACTTTGCCTTAATTTTCACACATACCTACGCATTGTGAATTTTCAACCAAATCCACCAATTAGTTGACTGGCGTATTAGGCTTTCTCATGTATGTAAATAAGATAACTAAAAAAAAATCCATTAACTTTAAAAAATGAAATTTGCTATAGTTTAACTTTTAAAGTAAAGATTTTTCTACAATTTTAAATCAAATCTATCCAAGAGTTAAACATTCTGTCAGTTTGTGTGTGTGTCTACATGTAACACATTTAAAATGCTATTACCTGTTTAAATGAAATTCAATATGAATATTTATCATCAAATATGTGTAACTTTTGGAAATTTTGAATTAAATCTGTGTAAGAGTTGACTATCTATTGACTATACATTCTCATAAAGTAAATGATATAATTCAAAAGCGCAATAATTTATAAAAATGAAAATTAACAAATGAATTTGTAATTTTATATCAAATTTTGTTGCAATTCTTCAAAAAAGTAGTTCAAAATGTACCTAGGTTTTCTTCACTATTTTATACAGAACAAAAAATTCAGAAGGAAGAAACTGAAAATAAAAATTTGAGCATTAGTGCCACTTGTAGCTTTGTTTAAAGTCCATGCTTTTGTGTGTAAAGGAGGCTTAGTAATACTGCCAGAAAGTTGTGGAAGATCAGTCTCACTGAGTGTCTGATTTATCCATATTCACAAATGAGAAAAAAAGGCCTAAGATTTTTAGAATGTTGGGAACCTCGGTTAAAATTTTGCAGAACATGCACTTAGTGCTGCATGAGCATTTGAAATGTGGAACAATTTGTTTTCTGCACCAAAATCTAAATCGTATTTATTTGCTGCAAAATGGAGCACATATTCCATAAATTTGCAAAACACGTTTTTTTTTCTTTTTCTCCTTTTGCCAAAATTATTCCAATAGACTTCAATATTCTAGAAAGAAACATAAGTCTACTTTTTCCACAGGATATAAAGATGAGCAAGCAGACTTTCAATATCAAAGAGAGAAAAGAATTGCTCATGAAATAGCAATTCTAGTGTTGATTTTCAAATAAAGATTATATGCTGATATTAGCTAATTTAGTACAATATTAAGTTGGGAACAGAATCTATACTACTATTATAAATGTGAAAGTTTGGACGGATGATGGGGTTCAATCACACCAGAACGGCTGAAGGAAATTGGATGAAATTTAGCACAGAGATACAGATTATAGTCTACGGAAGAACATAGGCTAATTTTTATTCCGGTTAATTGAGTGGTCAATTTTTTATTAATTAAAAACTAAATTTTCCACCAAAAAATATAAAAAATCTGAAAACATATACCTGAGCTTCTTGAATCGTTTGTTTTTATTTTTCTATTTCCGGTATTCTTTTAATATAATCTTATCTAATGGAGTTCTCTGTGATATATAGTAGGATTTCCCGACAGAAAGCCCTTTTCGTCAGAACAAAAAATAATTTAAAAAAAAATCTAATCGTTTGTTTTTATTTTTCTGTTTTTAATTTTAATACTAGCCGCCTTTGGCGACCAGTTGGTTCGCCAGTATTAATGCTCACTAAAATTTTCATATAATATTTTATGTAGCTGTGTCTCATAACAGGTTTCTTACCAAAATATTTTTAAGCTAAAAAATTTTTTATAATCATATAATTCATTTATAGTATTATTCTCTTCTTCTGTTCATTATACTACTCGTCTTTCTCTTTCTATCCGAGCAATGATTGTCCCGGAATTGATATTTTACTTAAATGGTGGAGGGAAAAGTCTAAAATTCTTTTTTTTATAGAATAATGATATTCAGATTTTCATAAATGTTTTTGGAAGCACAGCTAAAAATTTGAAACATTAATATGCCCTCATTTATAAGATTTTTGATAGGTTCCCTTTCAATTATTAGGAATAAGATTCAAGTAGAATGATCTAACGAACCCATTTATGATATTACAAAATGAAAACCATTATTATCTTGAAATGCAACTGCAAGAAAAAGAAAGCAATTCTGTTTTAATAGAATTTTTGAATGATGCAAAATTTCAAGTTTAAAAGAATCACATCAATAAGTTTTCAAGTAACTATTTAAAAGAGTATCAACCTCTCTGTATATAAAAAACATTAACTTATGTTGTACAGAAACTGCTCTCTTTGCAAAATGTTGAATGGCGAAAGTGAAATCGAAACAAATCAATATGTGGATGTTTTAGACTGCTTAATTGAATATTTTTACAGTTGCATTTATTTTCAATGCTCTACTAATTTCTTGAATTTCAAAATATCATTTAGAAATGCTCTGAATATGGTTGACCTTCCATTCAAACAAAGGAAAACGTATATAAAAGAATTTAGTAAATTTTCTGTCTGGTGCCTTTTTCTTAAGTGCCAAAAGAGACTGAACCATTGCCAGGTGAGTTTTATTATGACTTAATATTTCCCTAGTAATTATATAAAAAGTCAATCTGAGTGCACAAGCTAATTGCCAAATTTATTGAAAATTGTGAGAAGTAATTAATATTCTTAGTATATCATTCTATAGCCTAATAGTAGTTGAAAAGGAATTTTCCTTCATAAAAATATTAAGACTAAAAATCTCAATAAAAAAACTTCTGTTGTGATATATTCATTTTTAGAAAAATGTGAACTAGAGGATTAATTATATAAATTATTATAAGCAAAAATTACACTCATAAAATGATGAAAATAATTAAGAAATGAAATCCATGATGAATTAAAGAATTAAAACAAAAAATTGATGTGCATATGATTGCATTGCAGTCTGTAAACAAATAAATTACAAATGAAGGGATACTTTCAAGGCATATCTAAACTAGGCAGCTTTCGGAAATGCGGATTTAATAGATTAACTAATAAATTAAAAATGTGTTACGGACATAATATTCATAATTTATTTATTAAACTGAATATAAAAGTTTGCTAATTAGATCTGTAATTATAATTTTAAAAAATACAGTTAATATTGTTTAAAAGTAAAATGTCTTCATTATTATATCAATTAATATTTTTGGAAACATATTACACTCTCTTCAGTTGATTTTTATGCAAATCCCCTGTTTTATTGTATATATAATATATAAAAAAACGAAATACATTAAAAAGTATTAATTATATCCTTCTGAAATAGCATTAAAATGCCTATCAGCTTATTCGAAAATATATAATAATAAAATAAATAGATAAATTGTTATTATGCTCCAATTAAATCAGATATCATATTATATTTACATATCTTGAAACTTCTTCATGTACTCCAAGATTTGTTATCAAAAGATTTTTTTAAAAGTGCACTTTGAATTTATATGAATATAATTTCAAATTATTTTTACAACATATTAGTTTTCAGATTAAATTAGAAACTTTTGATGCTGTTTCCTTTAATACATTTTAATTTTGATTTAAATTTATAATTTAATACATATGAAAAACTCCATAATGGTTGATCACTAATATATATGGTTATCTCCCCCAAAATTATAGATGCTGCCTTACCTATTAATAATCTTATCAAGCAGCGTAAAAATATAATGTATCATTAAACTAACTCGGTATCAGAATAATAATTCAAACCTGAATGGTAGTGTATGATAGCCAATAATAAATGAACTACATGATGATGAAAACAAGAAATACACTGGAAAATGTTTGTAAAAGTGGATATGTGTTCAAATTGGCAAATGAACCTCATGATGATAATTAACTGTTCTATCTATTCTGATTATGCAATGTCTTGTTGTTTGGGAATTGGAAGAAAATTAGAAACAAATTTGATCAAATTAACAGTGTAAGCTAAAAAAGCTTTATAAAATAAACAGAAAGACAGTAAAATTCATCAATGTGCATAAGATTTTAATCTCTTAAAGAACATTTTTGCTAAAAACGGAGTGCACAAAGCACATGCACACACAACAAATCATGCGATAACAACCAAATCCATAAGGAGAGAAACAGACTACATTGAGCGTGGACGCATCACTTTTATGCTGAGGCATTAGAAAACAGAAACAACTTTTTCACAAATTTTTTTTTCATTTAAACATTTACAATGGTCGATAAAAAAAACAAGCCACTTTATAGCTCATTTCAGGTATAAAGATTTTATTTATTTTCACACAGTTCTGACTCTCTTGCAGAATGATTCTGCATGTCCTCACAGGATTTGTGTCCTAGCAGATTCATTGGAGAGTTCAAAAAAAATTTTCCACAGATTTTTGTACACATGATTTAGCTGAAAACTACAAGCTTCAACGATATAGCATAATATAATTTTTTTTTCACAGGTAATAGGAAATCTTTCCTGAATCGACATACACAAATAATATACACAACACAGTATTTATACATTGGGGATGGTCACTGTTATCTGCGCTTGTAACCTCCCCGTGCCCTGCTTGTCCTTGAAGTGAGAGGGGACAGACACTCAGTCATGGCCACTTCACTTTCTGCAAGATCAAGGTCTACTTCAAGGTCGTCAGTCAGCATATCAGCAGACTGTCGGTCAAGCTCCATCATTGCTTCTTGAATAGCATTCTCCAGTTGGGTATTCATTTTGCGCCCCCTAAAAACATGGAACATCACAAAAATAATAAACATGAAAATATAATCATAATAAAAATTTGCTGTTCGTATCTTTTCTTTAAATGAGTGACAATAAAACAAAGTTACAATGTATGAAAATATAATTTTTATTTTTATGAGCTGAATCGGTTTGCTAAAACCAAAGATCCAAGTCCGCAGTCAAATGGTTTAGTTCAGTTATATTAACATCCTGTTGTAAAGCATCACTAAGGTTGTTTTTTTTTTGGTGGACCACTAATTTTGAGTGGCGGTGATATGACAAGGATGACACTGAGCTGGCACCTATCCGCCCCACACCACACCAGGGGGTGGACATTTGACACAGAAAAATTTTAACAATCTTACACAACGGTTCTTTGATGAAAAGGCCTTGAACCTGAAACTCTTCGGCTCCCAAGCTAAGATCTTGCCCTAGGCAATAATGATCCTTGCACAACTAAATGGTATCATATAACTTTAAGAGCATTGAACATTTCATTGGTAAGAGCCTTAAAAAAATCATTTCAGGTCTTTTAAAACAGTTACAGAAATAAGAATTATACTCTGAAAACAATTAAAAGGAATATACATATTTGAAAATCAGCAAAATTTTACAAAAAAAAAAAAAAAAAAATTGTAAAAATATTATTTAAAAAATATGTTATAAGCATCTGAGATAAATTCTGTTCCCATTTTTAATGAATGTTTTCATTTTTAAATGAATGAAAAATGGCTAGCAGATGGTTTACCAATTTAAATAATACTGACAAATGGAAGGAGTTTTTACAGATAATGAATCAACTAGAATAATTTTTCAGTTAAAAACATTACAGAATAACTTAAGAACTCATTACAACCCAAATTCTTTCATTAGCAAAATATAAATTACACAATTGTTAATAAAAATAGACGAACTGTTTGATTGCAAAGCTTTTCAAATTGTTTAATATAATATAGAAAATATCAGTTTGAACAGATTTAACAGTCCCTCCCTCCCATTAACACAATAAATGAAAACCGTAACTAATAAACTGATTTCAGGATAGAAGTATAGATGGAAAATGTTTGCTTACCGCCTATGTCTTTTTCTAGCCCGATGGTGTGCCTCTAAACCTTCCGAAAGGGTTTTGAGTTTTTCTGGATCCACTTGAGTAAAAGTATGATCACCAAACCATCTGACCCAAAGCTAAAGAAATGATTAGAAAGTATATAATAATTTCATTATTATACATGATTTTTAAAGGAAAATATACTAATAGTTATAATTTAAATAGATCCAGATCACACATAAATAATTGATATAACACTAATATTTAAAATTTATAATTATTGGAGCTAGCATTTTTTATAAAATTGAAGTATCGTCATAAAAATTTAAATCTTTTATTAGCAGAATACAAAACCTAACATTATATATATATATATATATATATAATATGCAAGCATGGATGGAGAGAGAGAGATAAACTGTTAACTAAATCATTAAAAAAATGTTAAAGAATAAAAATTACAACATACTTGTTTAATATCCAAGTCTTTTCTACTAAAATATTGTTTTTATTTCACAATTTTGCTCATTTAAGACCTTATGAGAAGAGCTAATATTGTTTACACTTTCCTGAATAAATGCACAGAGAAAATTGTAGCGACATCATGAGGCATTTGCATTATGGTTACAGTTAATTTATCGCTCTTCTTGTTTCGTGAACACCTGTAGTTTACACATTTCATAAGTGGGATTTCTGTTTCTATATTCAGTATTTTATAACTGTTTATAATAAAATTTTATTTTTACTTCCATATTTGTTTTAGATATTAATCATGGTATAAATTGCTGTCCCATCAATTTTGTTAAAATTTTCAGGAGTATTAACAAGTTTATATACATAAAAATCTAATAGATAATAATGCGTCTGTATAGGTATTTTATAAATTAAATTTCAAATTTAATGCAGAAATGTGCTAAAAAAGCGATTTTGTGAATGTGTGTGAAATTAACTTAAAAAATAAAAATTTCACTATTATTTTATTGGCAATAAACAGCAATAAAATCATTCATATTTTATAATTTTCTCAAATGTGATTATAAAATTTACTGACCTCTATTTCAATGGTTAGAAAATGAATTGATCTTCATTAACTTTCACATCAGCATAAGATTTAATTGTATGGAAAATGTTAATATATTTTTGAAATTCAAAGTATGTAATTAAAAATTCTACCATTATTTTTTTAATTAAACAATCAATCTGATCAAATATATTTCACAAAAAGAAAACAGTCACATAAATATATATTTTTTAAATTCCAAAAGTATTTTTTTAAATAACTATTCACTGGTGCTAATATCTCTTCATCTTTTGATAATTTTTATATGAATTTCTTGGTGTAGCATTTTTTTAAAAAATAATTAATATTCAGTGGATTCTTAACAACCAGATTTTTATTAATAAAGCTAATCAAAACTGACTTTTATCAAATTACTATACAACTTTTTTGCAGAAAATGAGTGATTTGAAAATATATTTACATATTAGTTTTAAGTTGGCGTTAATTGTGCCATTTTTGGCCACTAGGTTTCTACTAAAGCCATACATGATTGGTTGAATTTTGTTGGTAAACAATCATTAATTCACTATCGTATAATCTTTCAACCTGGTTGAAAACAGCAAATGATGATGAAAATCCTGCCTGACTGGCTGTCAGGGAACTTAAATGTGGTCCATGAAAGTAGAGACAGTATTCACCCATTTGATAAGTCAGATCAGAAATATTTTTAAAAGTTTAAGAGACATAGCAAGCAATTATGATTTAGCCTAAAAATTGAAATTATATTTGCAAAACATATAAAAAATTATTTTTATACATATAAATAAATACCCCCCCCCTTTTAAATACAAAACAGGATCTTCCATTCTTTAATTTCAGCTGTATTCAATAAGTAATTTCTCACATCTTCCACACATTTTAGTTATCATCAATACCAAATCCATATTTTTTTAAAACTTATTATCTATATTTCTTACCAATAATGAATAGATACCCAACACTAATTTAATATACTTTTAATTTGAATCCATTTTTATACTTGACATTATAGATATATATAGTATTACCTCAATTAAAGGGTTAAAGAAAATTCTAGAATATAAAGAAGTAGGGATAGAAGTAAAAGTAGATTACAATACAAGTAAACAAGTGCACCAGTAAATTGGAAAATGAAACAAATAACTACAGTTTCTTTTTTAAAAAATATGCAAAGAAGTTGTATATTTTCAAAAGAAAAATAAATTCAAATAAAGTACAGTTCTTTTACAATCATCATATCATCTGGTATTCATAAGTCTAAATAGGATTATTTTGAATAAAACTTAGCTTTAAAAAAATTAGGAGACAAAAATATTGATTAATCATGTTTTAACATGTCGGTTTTAAAGATATATTGACAAATGAAACACATATTTAGTTATAAAATTTGAAAGTTTGCTTATTACTCTAAGTATTTCTATGTCCCATCTTACTGACATCATGCACTATGCACAATTTTCATATTTTTGTTAGATATTGATTATTACAAAAATTATATACTAGCGAAAACTTTTGCTTTATTTTTAAGAATTATAACAAGCCTACAACTATCCATGAACAGCAAAAGGAATCTTTCTACTCAACTATGTATAATAATGCATATCATTACTTTTTGGGATGATAAAAGTAAATATTGATTTAAAATAAAATTAATAAATTCTAATAAAATTTTTGAATTTAAATATTATTTATATTCAGAATACAATTTATTTACTTTTATTGTAAAATACAAGGCCTTAATCTTTATGAATTTTTATCTTATAGTCATAGTTTGAAGAATTTAAATAATTTGTGAAACTGTGTTTTGAAAATTTTACTAATAATAGAAAAAGAAATTTAAGTTTGCAATCATTAATTGATATAAAGAAATAAAAATATAATATTCAATAACTAGGAATTATAAGCATTTATAAATTAGAATTTAAAAATTTCTTTCTTACTTTTCCATCTTCAGATTTGTGGGAACCTTTGACTTCATCTTCTCGTACCAGTTTTCCTGGCCAGGAAGGAAAGCCACGTATTTGTCCCCAAACCAAATCTCCATCATTGAATGTGCGAGGCTGTGGAGGCAAGGGTGGTGACAAAGTACCATCTAAAATAAAATATATGTATAAATAAATTAATACACTTTCAATGGGATTGCAATAACTTCAATATATACAATATTGAATTAATATAAAACTGCTTTATCAACTTTTGCCGCAACTATTCTGACTCTAAACTTGATCTTCAATATTTTTTCTAATTAAATTTCTCAGTAATAAAAAGATATATTTAGTAAAGAAAAACACAGCATGTTCTTCAAATAATGACAGTGCAGCTAGTTCTAACCCATTAGAGACAGGTATATACTTTAAGTTGGGAGGGAAAAATAATTCTAAATGGCAAAAAGAGTTATATTTATCTTATCTGACTTAACATTACCAGGATCACACAAATTCACAATGTGAGCAATTTACAAATGTGTAAATTGTTATATAGGTTTTGAACAACACCAAAAACAACAACAAAAAAATTTTTTAAAAAAATACAGTTTTCTGACATTAAAATTGCCTAACAAGATTTTGCATTTCATTACTTTATACTATCACAGGTCATTTAAAAGAAATGACTAGTATTGGTTAGCAGTCTTCATTATTAGAATTGGGAATTTTCTTATATTAAAATACTAAAGTCGAGAATAATGTACTAAACTCAAAAATAGGATGTAAGGCTGAGTAAAATTATAGAATTGATTTTGTTTATCATGTCAGAACATGATGTTGTTCATGGGATAAGGTTTTTCACATCAACAAAAATCTGTAGGCAAAATATAAAACAATCTGTAGGCAAAAAATAAAATTATTATCTGAACAAGCATCTCAAAATATCAGCTTTTAATAATCTGATACTGTTGTGTTTACAAAAGCTCTGATTTTAAAAATAAGTTAATAACTGAAGCAAATAAAACCTTAAAAAATGTCATTTTGAGGACATTATTATATGAAATGACATAAATAGGAAATGCGATATTTTTTAAAACCATAAATGTGAGACAAAGTTTTTAGGATCATTTGCAATACTAAAGTGATTCATTCAATGAAACAACTGAAATGAATAAAAAATAATTTCACTTGCACGAGCATGTGGTGCTTGACCTTTCAAGAAATTATGTTCTGACATGATACATCGAAATATGCATAGCAGATTTCATTTTAATCTTCTTTTTTTTTAAATTTAACTTTGCAATACATTTTTTGACTCAAGCAACATTAAACATACCTTTTTTTTAAAAAAAAAAAAAACAGTATAAAACATGTTTTCAGCTGGAAGTATATGAATCTACATGTTATTTTTAGCAATTTAGTTTTGAGCCATGATCTAAGGAATGAGACAAGTTTTTGAGCCATGATCTAAGGAACATAATGCATGTAATTTTACATTGAATTAAAAAATACTTGATTTAAAAGGATGGTAAAAATTAATTTGTAACCAACATTTTTAATAAAAATTCCCAAACTTACTATAACTAATAATTTGAAATTAATACTGATCAAAACTTCTTAAATTATGGGTCAGTAATAAAAATAGCATCATATTCAGAAGAGAAAAATTTCATTGGCATTTTGTATGAGAAAATTTTATTTAAAATTCTTATTTTTACTTTCATTTTTAGTTATGATTCATTAATACTTTTTAAACATCTTTACAGGTTACAAGATAGAAAAAATATTTCATCAAAAAGAATAAAGATAGAATAATATTTGACAAAAAAAATGGTTTTGAATAAAAAGTTTTGCAGTGTTCAGTATACAATGAATTAAAATGCAGTTTCAAATATGAAATGCAGAGAATAAATTCATATGTGACCTGGCATATTAATATGTGATTTAAAAAAAAACACACACATTAACTTATAAGGGTATTCAGGAAGGTTTAAAAAGAAGAAAAAAAAAGTTAAAGACTGCAACCTTATAAAAAATAATTTTCTTCTCAGCACATTTCAAACTATTATCAGCTTCAAATCTACACATAATTTTGGGAGAAAAAAAAACATTGATTAATAACTAAACAAAAAGAATAGTTTATAAATGTCAAATATTAAGCTTACCTTTTAATTATTTTCTATATATTTGTTATTATTTGTTCATTTTAGAAATTTAGAATTATCTATAGATTTACTAGCAGAATTCTAATGATCATAAAGAAAGCACAATTATATTGAATATCATTTTAATCATATTAAAGCATAAAAGAATTAAGCAAAATAATAATTAAAATAAAGGAATAAAATTCAAAACAAGATAATGTCCTTTGACAAGAATAAATTATTTAATATAATGACACATTTTCTGTCTCCAATGCTGCAGAAACTCATTTTATTTATCTAATTTTCAGAAGGGTTTTAGAAAATTTGGAATGGTTTCTTCCTCAAATATTTCATATGAAGTAATGTATGCTTAGCATCATGCTACATTAATGAGATATATTATCCATTATTATTTCTTACTTAATCCAATTAGGTTTAATATTTTATTATTATTATGTGTTAGGACAAAATATTATCAATAATCTAATTTACTGATGTTTTAAAATGAGAATACATAATTAAAAGTTAAACCAGCAGTTTGTCGGAAATTTTGGTTATATTTCATTTCAGATAAACAATCTAGATATAATTTCATTTATAATTTCACCAAGCTATCTGACGTTAAAACAATGTTACTTTAACTATTTAATTTATGTTTATAAGATACATGAACTTTTCTAAGGGTGACAGTTCCATAACATCAGAGCCTTATTTAAAACATAAATATACTGCTTAACTATTTTATAAATACAAAGATATTAAGCAATATTATTCTTCAACAGTCTTCAAAAATGAAAGAAAATTAATGTATTAAATATTTGATGAAGTAATGGAAAAGGTTTGAATTTAAGGATAACCATGTAGTATATTGTTGGAAATGAAGTGAAACAATAATAATAAAAAAGAACACAATCCCAAGTTTTTTTAAAGAAATATTAAATTGGTATCATGATAAAGACATTAAATTGAATTTAATTCATTTTCAAGCAATAATATTTTTAGAAGTTATAAAAAATATGACTTCAGATTGATTTTTGATTTAAATTTTTAAAAATGAGATGCATATTTGGAAAGAAAATATATACAATTTGGTAGCTCTGAGTCAAGTAGCTTAGTTCACAGCTACCAAATCAAGCATACATGCACACGTACATTCATTCAGTTTCTATTATTAGGGCAATGAAGCCAATTTTGCTGATATTCTTAACAAAGTCAGATGTTGAAATTTAATATATATATATATTCCCTAGTAAAGTGGGATTGTATAATCAAGATAGATTGAACTATTCTCCGAAAGAAAGAGAACTCACAAGCGAGATTAAAAAGAACCTTTTATTTTGTTGATAATTTAAAATATCACATTTCTCAATCCAGAAAAAGTTTAAGTGATTTCTTCACATTCCCCCCCCCATAAAGAAATTTTTATACAGGGACTGTTGTGTCATTTTTCAAAAAGGATTTTATTATTTCAAAATAATAAAATAAATAATTATCAGATTAATTTTATCTGAAGAAGGGTTGACTTGGTTTCCCTCACAAAATATTTGTAGTCTTTTATTATTTCATTTAATTTTCATGTCAATTAATTTGTAACTGCAACAAGATCCTAAAACATAAAATTGTAATTAATTTTTGGGATAAAACAATATCCTATTGCTTTAAGTTTGTTAATAAAATAAATTTATTTATAGTAAAATGTTTTATTTTTATTTTTTTTATTCTGAGAATAGAATTTTATAAATCATATGGCATATTCGAAAAGATAATCCTCATCAATTAGACTTGCATATAGTTTAAACACCAACATGGCATAAACAGTTCCATCGAATTACCAAATTATCAGTTATTTTTATAATTCTTACCTAACAAATAGTACACTATGTATTTTGGCAAATTACAATACATTTTATATATATCTAGTTTTATAAAAGTAGATTAAATAATTTATTTAAATTGTTTATAGTGTATAATATTATATATATTAGCATTAAAATATTAAATAATTTGCAATAAAAATAAATGTATTCATTAGTTGAAAAATTACTTAATCAATTTATTTTGCAATATAAGATTATTTATATTTAAGGTAATGCACAGCACTTGTTCGATAGAGACTTTATGAGAAAATAGAAGCAATTATACTTAGGGCTTGAGTATTTAAATCCAAAGGCAGATTATATGATAAATAAACAAGAAAGTTCGTTAATATAATTGTGCACATAATCAAGATTTAAAAGACAATATTTAAATAACAAGTGTTTAAAAGCAACTAGTTAGAATAAAATTAAAAATAAAATTATAACCATGAGGAGATAAAAGATGAAGAGGGGAGGATTTTAAATTTGTTTTGAGAAAGTGACAAAGAAAAGATAATAAAGAATAAGAATATGGGAGTTTAGATAAGAATATGTATCTGTGAGTGTGTAAATGACACCATTAAAAAGATAAATTTTACAATATAGTTCAAGATATTGAGCCAGAATGTAATCTAGCTGGAGTTTTTTTTCTTTCCTTCTGCTTTTTAAGTAAAAGAAGAGGAAAATATCCAATCTTGTTGCAGATTATAATATTTCAAGCATGTCTTCTGCTATTAAAATTGTATTGACACACACAAACTAATGAAATTTAAAATTTCATTAGTTTCATTTTTGTAAGTTGTAAATATATCAAAATTTGGACTAAAATCATTAGTACTGTCCAGTTAAAGGGACCATGTGTTTGTGATCATTTTTCACGGCATTATGTTCTATTTTGCCTTCTTAAAGCCTTTGGAAATGAGGTCCCTATCTCTACTACTAATAAAGACAAATGTGTATATGTCAGCACTTTTTAAGCCAGCTTGGCCTACAAATTTGGTATAGATCTTGGGGTACAAATGTGCATCTTAGAGTGAATATAAATTTTTGGCATTTTTCACTGATAACCTCTAAAAAAATTGTCGTAATTATCCTTAACATTTCAAAATTTAATAGATTGTCATTTTAATGACAATTCTTAAGTTCAGTTCATTTTTCAATTTAAAAACTGCAGTAATTTTCCAGGGTTTCCTCCCCCTTTTTTTGCCTGATTGTCAAGGGGGGCGAGCATTTTTACATTGCCCTTGTTTACAAATTGGTAAAAGCCTTTAAAAACCATCTCCCTTGTTTTATAAAATATTTTACTTCTACTAATGTAACTACAGAAGGAAGATTTTGTTTATTACTTGCGTAGTTTGCAAGGCAAATAAAACATGAAGTTACACAACCATGAAAGTCAGTAGACAGATGGACCACTCATTTACATTTTTAATAACAATGTGATATAATGAGACTGGTCTTAATTAGAAAAATTCACAGATCTTAAGTAAGATAATTGAAGCAATGTAAAATGAGAGAAACATTGCAAAATCACAAATATGAAGTTATATTTAAAATTAAATATAACAATATTCCCAGTGATTTAACAAGCAAATATAGCGAAACCCGCCAGAAATAGAAGACAGAATAATTTTTCAAGGGCACTACCTAGTTCCTACACTATTCTAGGAAGATGTCTATAAGTAATAAATTGAAAAATGATTATAATTCAGCTTTATTTTCGGTATTCTGTTCAATCTGAAATATCTTGTGTAACTTTTTTAGAGTTTTGTTATTTATTTTTTTTTTCAAACAGCCCAAATGCACTGCAATTCAAGTTTACATTTAATTATTAAGTGCTAAATTTCCACGGATTACTAATACTAAAAACAAGATTATATCAACAATAAGAAACTAAACATTAAAAAGATGAAATCAATATAAAGTAATCAGTAAAAAAAAATTTACCATCTGAATCCTCCTCGTGCAATTCTTCAAAAGGCATTTCAACTTCCCTTCTTAATCTTTTCAATCCTCGCTTCTTTGTAAGCTTTTCATCTGTTTTTACAGCATGTTCATCACAATATGAAGTCACAATTCCTACAACATTCTGCTCACAAACTGAATCGGCTAATTCAGTAGTAATATTATCATCCCGAATACACGCTAGGTTCATAGGTTCTTGGCTCGATTCAACACCCGAGTCACTCGTCACATTACAGTCTGTACTAGAGGGCTCTGAGCTCTCGGAGGAAGCTGTTGAAGTGCTCTCCGCCACACTTGAATCACGCTGATTTTCGGATTGCAGATGTTCAGCATTCCACTTATTCAACTGGAGAATATCCTGGACAGTCTTTTCCTGAGTTTCACAGTTATTCTCTTCATTAACATCCGGATCAGGACATGTCTCTCCGGATATTGTGCGTAGATCAAGTATGGAGTTACCATCGTTGCTCTCCTCGATGATATCCTCTCCTGAGGAGCTGGGAGTCTGCTCCGACACTTCTCCGTGAATCGAGCTACAATCTAAAAAATTCATCTGACTTGTGCTGCTTATGGGATGTGAAATTATCTCCTCATTACTATCAACCTGTTCTTGAACAACTGCTCTCACAGCTGCTGACAAGTTAACAGGATCAGGCCATGGAGATTCGCATGATTCTCCCCCAGATGATAAAAGCGTGCTGCTATTCTCCCCATCAAATTTTGACTTGACATCCTCCATACAGCCATCCTGCAGACTACATTTTGTATTCTGGCTATCCTCAGGAGAGCTTGTCAAATTGGAATTACTCACCGGTACTGTAGAAGTTACAGTCTGTACGGATGCATTATGTTCAGTACAGCTACTCTGAACTCCTATACTTCTAGCTTTGTGGCTAGGTTCTGTGAAGAAAGTAGTGGTTTTGGTTGTAGAAATTTCTCCCTTTATTTCTGATCCTAGGATTGAACAGGCTGATGTGGAAGGCTGGTAGGAAGTGGAAGTAGACATTTGAAAGGAGCTGGAGCTTGTTCCGCCGGATCGACATACTTTCACATTACCTGGGCATGTGGTAGACGAGAGTGACTGGGCCACAGGTGGGATTGATTGCTGAAAAATTGAAGAGAACTGCGTTGGAACTGATGATTGGTTTGCATTTTCAGTCATGGTGTGAGACTGAGATGTAGCAGTCACCAGAACTTCTGTTCCTGCCACATGCGTATTTATCACTGGGTTGGCAGCAACCATATTAGGAACAATTGAACCAGCAGCAAAGGCACTGTGCATCTGAGTAGGATGGACACCCATAGAAGAGGTGTCATTAACTACCATAGGCTGTTCCTGAGGAAGCGAGTTAACAGTATGAGGACCTTGTAGTACTGTTAAAGACTGAAAATGAGGCCCTGGAACTACTTGCTGAACGGGGATGTTTTGTATGACAGCTCCTGTAGGAGTGACTCCCAGCATGCTTAAAGGCTGAACAATACCCAAAGGACTTGTGATACCTGTTGTTAAGATTTGATGGCCGCCAACAGACCCAATGCTGTTGTAGTTCATCACTGGTTGTTGTAAAAGGGGTCTTGATTGTTGGGGTAGGACGGTTAGAGTCTGTAACATGGGCTGCTGCAGGAACTGTTGCTGTATTGATGGTAACTGAGCTGCATTCTGTTGTTGTTGAATATGCTGTTGTGAACCAGCATTAGAATTAGCTGTATTTGTTAGTGATAAATTATGTGTTCCATGCTGCAACATAGATGCTACAGTCTGACTATTGGCTTTGCGCTTTCCATCCCGGCTTCTTTTTCGAATAGCAGGTGATAATGCACGATAAGTTATGTTATGCGAATCATTGCTAGAAGAAACTGGGGTAGAGCTGCAGCTAGAAGCTGGGGTGCTGCATGAAGAACTGGAACCAGTTCTTGAATCATGCATGCCATCAAAAGTCATTCGGATTTCTTCATTATGATTTCCAGGATGAGGTGGTCTCAAATTATTGGCTTGTGAAGGAACACAGTTCATTGTATTTGGTGGTAATACAACACCATTGAAAACTGTTGGAGCAGGAGTTCCTACAACTGGCGAAGTTTGCAAAGCATCAAGACGCACAGTCTGAGACAATACATTGGAACCACCAGGAACAATAACAGCATTTTGCATAGAGTTAAAGGGAACAGTATTAATTACCTGGACCATGGGTTGAACTGGCTGACCTAATATTTGTGGTGCAATGCCTATTGCAGGTATCATCTGAGTCATAGTGGTAGTGACAGCTGTTACATTGGGTACTGATAAGGGTGGCATAGGAGAATTTAATGCACACTGTCCACCTACAATAGGTATGACATTTGTCATTCTAGAAATATTGGATGCTCCTACTTGTTGTGGATGTACACAATTATTATCTCCATTAATGAGTACTTGACCACAATTTGATATCATGGCATTGCCAGCTAGATTTGAAGGCACTGAATTAGACCGAGATGTTGATACATTGCTTAGAAAAGTACCAGCAACTTGATTAACTCCTTCATTGCCATTATTTTTAAAGTCTGATTTTTGAAACCAATTATCTTGCACCATATCAGAACCATCTAATTTTTGTCCTATAATTCTTTGCTGGGTAGAATGCAGGACATGAACTCCAGTAGCAAAAGAATTATCCTTACCATTTTGAAGAGCCATGTCATTGCTCATATGTTGGGGGCCTAAATCATTTCTGTCTTGTGCTTTATTCATTATAATAGATGTATTATTTTGAGAAGTACCATAAGTACCATTAGAAAATGTTAAAGATACACTAGTGGGGCATGGAACTTGAGAACTCACCAAATTTGAATTAGGTGGTCTTGTTACAAAAGTAGGTTGGTTACTCATAATAAAACAATTATTTTGAAGAATTTGTTGCTGGTTGACTATATTTGGTCGTATGTTATCAGAAAGAACCATCTGTGGTCCAATCTGTTGTGCGGATGCAGCTAAAACTTGTGTACCATTCATCATGCCATTACTAGTCATAGTAGGAGGCAACATAGTAATCAAGCCTCCAGAGCCAGACATTCTCATCTGTGTTGGAGCCAATACCAGCTGTTGGGAATTGACACCCGAATTTGCAGCTGATGCTGGAATCACCATCCCACCAACCTGTTGAACCACTTGCGCTCTGGCTGTAGAAGAGAATATATTGGCACCAGAATAATCAGATGTTATTTTCTGGCTTAATACTTGCTGGACAAGCATACTAGAGCTGTCTTGTTGAACCAAAGATGGCCGTAAACCAGTCATTCCCTCTAAATTTCCAGTGTTTGGATTTTGCATAAAAAAGTTTGTTGGCTGATCTTGTCTAGGATTATTGTTGGAATTTTGCAAAGCACTATTGAATATAATAGGTTGCTGAGTTACAGAAATATTTTGTCTTAATTGTTGAGAGGTAGATGTCAACCCTTGATTAGAAATAACAGTATTCATATTGTTGATGTGATTCTGAGGAGTTGCACAACTCATTGGAAGATTGATTACATTAGACTGTGAAGAAGGATTATAAAACGAATTTGTACTTGTTAAAACATTTACAGTATTGGGTGAGGAATTACTAAGTGCAACAGAAAGTATTGTAGAAGTGGGACAGGTGCTGATACTATTGCTGATTGACATGCATATAGATGATGATATATCAGATAATTTGGATTCAGGATTCATTAAACTTTTAGATGAACTACAATTTCTATCTTCTGCATTTTCAGAGGAATTAATAGATTCAACTGGAGGATTTTCCATAAAATTTACACAACTCGTTTTAGGGTTCTGCTTGCTCGTTGATGTTACTATTTGAATTTGGCTACTGGAAACTGACTGATTAGGCTTAGCAGTAACTGCCGGATTATGCATTTTATTCTGATCCCTATTATTTTCAAAGGTGGGATGAGAGTTATTGGTTTGAGAAAACTGATTAGGTTCTTGGTATTGAAATGAATTTTTATTCCCATTTGGACATATAGGGAACGGAGAGCTGTTATTGGAACCAGTTGAATCGGGCATCTTGCTTGCATCATAGAAAGTTGTGCCATTATGTGACTGAGTTCGAAAAGGCATACTTTGGTTAGTAACAGAAAGTAAAGGTTTATTCATGTATGATAAACCCATATCGGCGGGAAAAGGCATATTAGCTCCAGTAATTGCCTGATAGTTGGAATTTTGCATAGGCCCCACCGAAGAGCTCGTAATAGTGGCGAACGCTTCTGGTGGTGGACGGTGATGCTCAGATGGAATCTGACGAACATCAATATTCGGACATGGTGAGCCTCGATCCAAAACTGAATTAAGCTTTGTGGCTTTAGATTTGCTGGTTTTCTTAGACTTTTGACGGGAAGTGACAGGAGAATCGTCCTTAGATGGTATATGCCGTGGAGAATTCATGGCGACGGAAGACACTGGTTGCTGTGTATCTTGTGATGAAGTATTAAAGCTCTGTCCACAACTAGGATTCATTAGATTTGACATAACACTGCTACTAATATGCTGTCCACCATGATTCTGGAGGTCAGTAGGAAAAATAAACGCACCGGGAGTTGATGATTGTGAGACTGCTGTGACAATATCTGCAGTAGTCTGAGAGTGTGAATTCATATCTATACATTGGTTGACTGGAAGTGAAGTGTTAAACACTTGGCCATTGACATTGGTAGCAGAGAAGTTACAGTTCAATGTAATATTGGCAGGAATGCTGTTGTTGTGTAAGAACTGTTGAGGGTTGAACATTCCTTGGTGGATAGCCTGCCCATATGCTTGGTGATCTATTGAAGGCAGAGGAGGAACTCTGTCTGTGTAAACTGCATCTGTGTTGCGTGTCACAATCTGATCTTGCATTAGATGTAGAGATGGATTCATATGTTTATGAAACATAACAGAAGGTGTATTGCCATCTTGAGGGCATTGCTGGAAAGGCTGAAGACATCCTTGAACCTTTTTATCTTGGAAAGCATTTTCAGGTACGAAAAAGTTTTGGTTCAGGGGATGCAAACTGTTGAAGCTGGCAGCAGTATTCAATTTATTGATAACTGGTAAATTTTGTTCTTCCAAAACGAATCCCATGGTTTTAGAGGGACCCTTTCTCTGGTCAAGAGGTGAACACCGAGATAAAGGACCAGCTTCTGTTTTAAGAGTGTTTTGAATTTTCATTTGCTGGCCTGAACCATCAAGATAACAACTTTTTGTAGCACCAGTTTTTTCTTTCTTTTGCCCCATTTTGTCTCGTTGTGCAAGAAGTTGAGACACAAGTACGCTGTCGAATGGACTGCGATTTTTTCCTTTCAGCCGTTTTCTCTTGCTAGTAAGGCAGGCTTCTGCAACATTATAAAGAAAAAAATAATGGAATATACTTTAATTCAAAATAATTAATAAGAAAGTGCAATGATGAAACTTAATAACAAAAAATGATATTAAATATTACTCATTTTAAACAGAAAATTAATATCAGTCAAAAATTAACTATTCTTAAAAAATATAGCATTAAAACAGGTCAGAAAGCCAAATATGGTATAAAACTTATTATGTCATTATAACTATTTCAGATGTTAAAATTATTACCTTTCTTTGTAGTGGGTTGAGTCACCAATGAACTAGGTTCTCTACTGGTATTCAGCGATGATAGAGGTATTGTGCTACTGTGAAATGTTGCCATAGCAGCAATTTTCCGTTTGTGATTACATAATTTTGTTGGATCATTCCAAGACAGATCATTAACATTCCAGCATTTGGTGGGTGTCATAGGGTTAAAATTAAACACTTTATTCAGCATCAAAGGGCATTCAAGACCACATTTACAGGTACCTTCTGTCTGGAGGTATACTGCTACTTCTTGGAGAGAATGCAGATAGATTTCACTTGGACTGAAAAAAGGGGGAAAGGGGTTAGCAAAGATAAAATAAAGCATCAAATATTTTTTTTAAAATAATTTTTATGAATAAAATGAAGTATAAGACATGTTAACAGACTGGTGGGTTAATAGCTTAGATTTCTTTCCTACACATTTTTCTATTTTTTGTTTTTTTGGTTTAAAAAATAGAAGCAAAAGATCAAAATCTAAAATCTAAGAAAATATTGAAATCATTATAAGAAACTGATAAAAGCAGCTCAGCCAAGACCAACACAAGGAATTACAAAGCAAATCTTTTGTATATATGAACTGATGAAATATTAACTTTTTTTATTTGTATGAAAACTAAAATAAAATATTTTTCAATAATATAAATATTCTATAATTTGTTCATACATTTTAACAATTTATTTACAAAAGCATTGGAAAAATAGTAAGATTACATTTATAGTAGCTATAAGTGATCTTGTAATAAATGTAATATTCTCTGCATTAAAGCATGATAAAATGAATATTTACAATGTACCAATTTCTACAGGGTAAAATGTGTTCTTTCATATTATTATTATTATAGTGATGTATATTCGTATACTTATATTTTTTGCCTTTTCCCATTTTGAGTAGTTTATAATAGTGTAATTTTTTTTAACATTAAATAGGTAAGTATTTTAAATATAAATAAGATATCAAATTTATTTTTCTATTCCTTTTAATGCATATTACAATATTTATTTAAAAAATCATAACTGCAGTTAAAAAAATAAAATAATTACACAATGCAAGATTAATAAGAAAATTAAAAGGAAAAAAATTCGAACCATACCTAACGTAAGAATAAATTATTTGAATTCTATTTACTAAAAATAAATTCAATCCTTCGTGCTCTATTCTTCCTAAAAAATTTCAAATTTTAATTTTATAATTCAAAAAAAATTGATTTACTAAATTTAAAGAAAACTAATGGACTACACAAATTCAGAGCACCTAAATTTTCTTCTTTTTTTTATCATTAAGAAGCAGAATTCCAACCATACCTAACCTCTTTTGCCCCATTATTCTATTACATTTATCTAAAGGAGCATCATATTTACAGTTGTGTATATATTTTAAGAAATTCATTCAATTTAAAGCAAAAATTAAGGCTTCTTTAATCAAAACTCATGATACTAAACAGGATTATAGGGAATACTATATAGCCTGAAGAAATTTTTTGATTTCGATTTATTTACAACTAGAAAATATTGAAAAAAGAATCCTCTGGAGAGAGAGAAAACTCATTCAAATCAAAATACTTTAAAACACAACTTTCAGTTAATTTTTTTATTTTATTTATTAATAAAGTTCTTAGATTTCTTTTATTTTCAAAACATAGGTTCATGGAGGGGAAAAAAAACCTTTGAATAAAAAAGTTTTAAAACTCCATTTATAACTTAATTGGGCACAGTATTACTCCTCTGGTTAAAAACATGATATAAATATATAAGGAAAAATCTGCACTCAATGACTTTACCATGCACGAAGGTCAAATTTCATAAGAAACAGTTTATATGAAAGGTTATTTGCACCATATATACTAGAAGTATAACCTTCAAATATGGGGGGAAAATCAGATTGGGAACTTAGGTTCTTTTGGCATATTTTCTCCTTCCATTTTCGATTTGTTAATTTGTTAAAATCATCTATAGATTCAAGCATAAGAGCAAAAATAAAATGAATTCATGGCTAATTTTAAAGAATGGAAAGAAACAGGCTTATTGCTGTACACTAGTGACCGTACATAAGCCAGTCAAGTTACAAAATTCCTTTGTTTTCCTCAATTAACATTGCATCACATTTAACCAAATCTTAAAATTTAAATATTACAAGTTTCTGTAAATTACATAAATATAATGATCTAATAATGTAGACATAAATATTATTTTTTGGGGGAAATTTTTAAAATTTAATTCATAATACCTAAAAAAAGCAACATTCACTTCCCATTAACAAGATGAAAATAGTTCAAAAATACACTTACCTGATGTAAATCACTTTTCCACTTGATATCACCCGTTTCCATCCAAAAGGAACAGTTATGAAAGTCTCACTGTGCTGAACAGACAGGACTGAGCCCATCTCGGGAAACTTCTGAATACTTGAAAACACCTTTTTATCACATGGGGGGAAAACATCCATCCCAGAAGTTGAATATGTGACACAATTGTATCCAACAGAAAATTTATTTGGATCCGGGCTTGGTTCATTAGGAGCACACATGGTGATGTTGTGTGATGTACTTGGAAGTTGTTTTGCAGGTTCTGAAGACAGGGTGATGTTCACGGCTGATGTGCTTTGTTCACCTGCTGAATTAGGTTTGGCAATGGCTCTGATGTCAAGCGAGCCAGCAACTGATAAATTCTCCTGTGCCTGAAAAGGAGCATTCAAGACAAGAGTGTTTGTCCTGGCATCTTGGTTGAAAGATGCCATTTTAGCTTCCTTTCAAGCTAAAAATCTGGTCTCCTTTAAGTGACATTAGAAATCCATATACAAAAACAGACGTTGCGTTTTCTTAACATGATAGCTGCGTAAACAATCTCTCTCTCATTTAAGAATGCAAACGTCTTGTAAGTACTGTTGTGACCTATGAAAGAAAGTATACATACAATATTACAACACTAATAAAAAATCAAATCATAATAAAAAAAATAAAGAAATAAAATAATTTTGCATATTAACTGCATCGCTCAAGGTTAAAATAGATTTTATTTACAGTTTTGATAAAAACTGATCATTTTAATTGTTACTCTTTTTTCAGTGAGCAAATTTAAAATAAAGCTGTAAATAAGGTTAGAGTTTTATAAAATCAGAAGGTGATACCTATATGTTGTAGACATCACAATTAAAAACATTCAAAATAATTTTAAATAAAATATATCTGCAGCCTTATTCATAAATTTTTAAACAAAATATAACAAACTATACGAAATTATTTTTGAAAACTACTAAAAGATAGTCTCATCTCCTTTAATGAGTTGTTTTTAAAAAATGATATAAAAATAAATTTAAAATCACAAGAGAAAACTAGGTCTTAAATTAAGCAATTTAATATATTTATGATATTTTCATTCAAAACAAAAGGCAATTCTAAAGAAAACAACCATTTAAAGGCATGGAAGTATAGTTTTTAAATACATAAATTAATAATTCAATTATCAAAAAACTTTCAATAAAATCCTTTTTTATCAATCAAAATATTTATGAGAAAGATTTGAAGAAAAACTATTTGATAGTTTTTATACCAGTGTGAACAATCTTTTCCATTTTTATTTATACAAATCTATAGTAAATTTGAAGTATATGATCTTTAAACACAATTCTGTAGTTGAAAACCTTCAGCCATTTTGTGAATTTTATGTTATTAAAATTGTATTTATGTATCATAGTTTATTATGAAAATCTGATATCTTTGCAAGAGTTCTTTTTAACATTTATAATGCAATAAATATGTGTTAAACATTTATAATGCAATAAATAATTGTTTACATTTCAAAATGCTTACCTTTTGATTGTACAATTGTCCTCAATTATTTTAACAATTGGTAATAATATAAAAATTGTTTCAAAAAATATTAAGGTAAAAAAACACTGAATATTTTCTATGATCCACCAGCATGTTTTACTACTGATAAATGATCACAATTTAAGAAAATATCTTTACTAATAACAGATATAAATAAGTGTGTGTGTAATGAAATCTAAGAACCAAATCATTTGACTTACAGAAATTTAATTTATTAAAATTAAAAAACATCTAAACATTTCTCATTGATAATTTTTGGAAACATTACAATACAAAAATTATCTTAAAACATTAAAAAAAATCAATGATATTTATTTAATATTATTACATTTCCTTCTTCTGAATTTTCACAATTGTTACTTTTTTACAAACATAGTATACAGAGAGTATAGTAATTGTCAAAATATTTGAACTCAAGATTTTGACAAATCCTCACATTTAAGATCGCCCCAAGTTTGAAAACACCAATTTTTAGAAAATATTAATCTAACATTGATAAAGATACTTCCTTGAACTTGGAAAATCAATTTTTAGAAAATGTTTATCTATCTGTGAGAAAGATAACTAAAAAAAAATGCTTTGATACAGATAGATGAAATTTGATATATGATCGTTACACCAAATTTCTATCAAATTCCAAGTAAAATCTACTCAGAGGGAGTCTGTCATATCAAATATATGTTTTCAATAATTACAAAATGAAGAAAGCTAGATAGATATAATTTCATATACAGATTTAACATCAATACTACAGACACTTAAAAATTTTAAGTAAGTCTAGCAAAGAATTGACCATCTGCAGGTTTGTACTTTTAAAAACACATAAATGCAATGGCTTAAATACATTAAATTTGGTTTGAGATTTTGTGACAAGTGCAGTCATCTATCAAAATTCAGTTTCAATCAGATGGGAAAAATTTTCCAAAGCCCAAATTCGATTTTTGGATACCATTAATGCATGTCAGGAATTAATCGTTAAATAACTCCCTATGAATGATACAATAGATTTGGTCATCAATTCACACCAAAAGTTAATATTTTGTAACTAGTGTATGCCAATGCCATGCAAGCCATTCTCTGGCATGGTAAGTTTTTTAGAGTATATACGAGAAAGTTTTGATAAAGCCTAGAACAGCTGGTTAAATATATTTATTGCCCTAAAATCCAAGCTACCTTTATTATTTCATTAAATACTATCCACGTTTGACGATCAGCAGGTTCGCCAATATTAATGCCAACTAAAAGATTCAGTTTATTTATATATAACTTGGTCTCATAATAGGTTTTTCATCAAATTATTTTTTAAGTTTCAAATTTTGATATTCATATAATTCACTTATATTATTATGCAAACCTTAAGCAATCCTGATGTTTAAACTCCGCACTCTCTCTGATCAATCAGTGCCTATAAAATTCAGCTTTAAATTAAAGTGAAAATCAGGAAACTGCAATTAATATAAAGACCTATTTACTCAATTTCAGCATGTCTTTAAATAAAACTGAACAGAATGGAGAGTAGTCCGATACTGAAGTTTTATTTCACTTCAGAAATTGAGATATTATAAAATTTTCATAATTTATAATATCTCAAAGAATTATTCAGCAATCATTTCATAGATTCAATGAAAATTTCTGATTTTTATTTTATTTTTATGTGTATATAAATGCTCCACAATAATATTTTCTTTTGGTTTATAAATATACTTTAAAAAATTATGAAGTTTAAATTTATAGACAGTCATTTGGTCTTATAGATTCATATTCTGTAAAATAAAAAATAAAAAAAACTTTCATAAATCAGTCAACTTAAATTATTGATTTAGTTGATTGGAGTGCCAATTTTTTTTATTTAAGGTCTTAGCATCTCAAGAATATTTTATTAAATATGATTGATGTAGATGATATATGTAAAAATGTAATAGTCCTAAATCCTCAGAAAAAAAATACTTGTTTCCTAAGAATATAAATATATATTTCAGAACATCTGTTGAATCTATTACAAAAAGTATATAAATTACCTGTTGGACTCTGATTATAGATGTCTTGTATATAATAAATCATATTTGTTTTAAATAAAATGGTTTAATTAAATTAGTAATATATGTATTGTAAAATATCATAGAAAACGTTTCCTTGCATTTAATTTCTAAAAACATTATGTTTCATTTCATGCCGACACATGCTGAAAATTACACTTTTATATGTTTAATTTAAAATGATAGTTGATTTATTTTTTATCATGTGACAACATTATAGTTTTTTCCCCCTTTTGATTGGGTGGTTTTGATATCTTGAAAATATATGGGCAAAAAATATTTTTTAACTGCTTTTACCAGTATTGCATTATTATTATGTATGCTTCTTAGAAATAAGATGGGTTTTCAAAAGGATGACTTTAACACTTTAGCTTTATTATTATATATGCTTCAGTGAAAGCAGATACATTTTTTTTATAAAAAATGATTCATTAAAATGAGGAGATTCATTACATCCATGAAGGCGAAAAATTTGATTTTTACAATGTACTTTCTTCATATATATAAAAGTAATAATTAAAATCATGTCCTCTTATTTTAAAACTTAAAAAAAGAAGGGAAAAAAATGTTTTACTTAAACAGAAAAAATGAAGAGTGTAATATATTTGACTTAAACTCATAACAAACTGCTTTTAGACATGGTTTGTATGAAATGATGTCATCTTACAGTTTGTTTATGATTTCTTACTTTTAAGTAATTAATCTCTCGCTCAGAAGATTATCATTTCATGTGTTTTATAAAAAAAAATTTTAGTTTTAACTATAGCACTTTTGTAATATATTTTTATTTTATAATCTTATTTTAATTGTTTCTTTGAATTAGTAGTTTTGGTATTGCAAACAATCATAAAAAATGATCTCTTGCAGTTATTGTTTAAAAAAATATCACATTTTCTTTAATCACTTGCTAAAAATTACATTTTTCTACACTTTATTTACAGTTGTAATTAACTTGCTTTTGTAAATGTGATGGCAAAACGTTATTAATAGCTGATTTTATAAGATGCCCGTGCAGATAATTTTTTTATTATTTTTTATGAAATAAGTTGTTAAAAAATATAATCAAATTAAATGTTTAAAAATAGAAATTTAATTTATGTCAAAACATTAATATCATTGAAAGGATAATTTTTTGAGCTTCAACTTGATGTAAATATCAATTTTGTGCTGTAATATTTTTGGAAGTTAAAATGGGAAAATACCAAGATTTTGCTTAATTTTTAATTAATTAAAATTTTAAAAAGATCTCAGAGGTGCATATTCCAGTCCTCCAAGGTATACACATACCAAATTTGATAGCTATGGGTCGAACAGTCTGGCCTGTAGAAAGCCAACACATACAGTGATCTTTATTGCAAATATAGATTTAAGCGTATGGTTATGCTTCTTTGGAGAAAGCTCAGAAGAAAGGATTCTGTTAAATATCTGCCTAACTTGTAAACATATAAAAAGGGAAAGTGTTACTAATAAAGCTATAATGTTATGGGACTGATCTCCATTAGAAAAATTCATGTACACAATAAAAAAAAACATGTGCAAGACAAATGAAATAATTAATAAATAATGGTTGACTTGATGGAATTTTGGGAATGAAGTTAGATATAAATAATTTAACTGAAATTAAATATAATTAATCACTAAAAGCAAATAGTGTTTAATATAGTAGAATATGGAACCATTTAATAACCTACATAAAAATATTTTACTTTTACTTTCAATTTTATTTTCAGCTTCAATCAATGAACTGTTAAATTATTTGATGGTACAATAAACATTAATATTAAATATATTATTGTACAAGTATTATAAATATGATGCCTAGTAAATTTATCATATTTTTAAAAATTCTATTAATAAAATGTCTAGCGGGCATACAAGATTTTATTGTAATGTATATCAAGTAATGAAATCTTCTCTTGGAAAAGAAAACAGAAACCTTAACAGAAGATTACAGAAATCTAAAAATTTACTAAGATCCAAAATAATAGTTCCAATTTTTACATAAAATCATAATAAGTTACACAAAAATAGCAGAATATTGAATGTGAAAAATTCTTTAAATTTTTCTTCTAGGGCAAATCAATTATGAATAGCAGAGTACTATTTCTTGATAGTAGAAGTCAAATCTTTAATACTTTGCCTAGGTCAGTCAACAAATTATCAAATATAACGATTATAAAAAGCTCATACAAGATTTTTTTCACATTACAAAATAATTTTATTTAAAAAAAACATCAGGCTTAAAATGCACAACACATATACATAGTAAAAATCATTGATCATTGTTATTATTTTGTAAAAATTATAACTATTAATAACTTTAGAGTAAGGTTTAGTTTTCATCTACTCAATACTGTTATTATATTAAAATATAATATTTTCTTGTATTTTAATATAATAAAAGGGGGGGGAAAACAGAAATTTTTCCATTTACTTTGCCGAAGTGAAAATTTTAATATTCTTTACTTAATTGATGGTTTAAGCATAAAATGTTTACACATATTCCATTAATTGTTTCTGAGTACCTCATACACATAAAATTATACTTTTCCTTATTTATATGGGTATGATATTAAAATATTTAAGCTATTTTTTTTAATTCCATAATATTTCAATTTTTTAAATAAATGCATAAAAGGATTAATTTTGCAATAACAAGAAAATGCCAGGCACAAGCGAAAAATCGCCAAAGAAACGCAGAATTCTACATTATTTTAAGAAATATACTACTCAGAGATTCAATTTTATAAAATTCTGAAATTCATTTATAGTTCTTATGATGTATTGTGAATCTTTGTAAAATTTTGCTGGTAAAATTTTTTGTATAATTTATAGATAATTACTAGGTAATTTACTAAATTCTTCCTTTCCATGAGTATCTTGAAAGCAGTTTCTTATTTTCATTATCCTTTAATTTGAATACAGGATGTAACCTAATATAGGAAATAGATGAATAGTTATTTGTAATAAAAGGTATTGGTAATCACAGCAAGATATACAAAATGTAAAAATGCAGCAATTTTAAATTTAATCAACCTTGTAAAAAAGAATTCAAATATAGAATTTTTTTTATTGACAAGGGGGAAAAAATGAAAAATAACACAATGAAATTTTATACCATAAAAGAAACTAAAAACAGAGATATTAAAATAATAATCTGAATTACAGTAAACTTTAGATTACCTGCACTATTGGATGGCACAGCAAATAGAAATAATACTTAAAATAATTAAAAATAATACAAATAAACATAAAAAAGCTTGAATTATTTATTTATAGAAAGAGGATAGATACAAAAATTAAACAGTCGATTTCTAAACTTACAGGTTATTGGTTTTCTTTACTATTAAAGGGGAGGGAGATTTTGTATGTGTGTGTGTGTAATAACATTTTTTTTGTCATATAAATTTTTATCAATTAATTTCTACACGCTAGTTAATTTTTAAAATTATGTTTTTAAACTTTAAGAATATTTTGTGACTAGTGACATCAAATAATCAAAAATTTACATAGGTACTACCTTCCAGATTTTGCAAAAGCAGTAACAAATTTATAAACAATCTTGCACTGTTTCCGAGAAAATCCAATATATATTAAAACTAGCTTTTACCTGCTACTTCGTACATGTGGAAATTTTGATATGTGTATGCGAGAACTGACAGTCTATCAAAACCGTATGCAAGCATAAATTTTAAGCGTTTATTAGAGCAACACAAAGACGTGAATTTTAAGCACCAGTTGGGGTAACGCAATGCAGATTAGAAAATTTTAATTTCAATTAATCTATTTTATTTTTATTCAAAGGCACTTCTGAAGGAATTGAAAGATCTATTTATTAACAATGTTTAGTTTTAAATTTATCATACACTACGAAAGTAAACAGAATTGTTTGAAATAACCAAACGAAAACATGTTACGCCTAACATCATTAGCATGGGGGAAAAAAACTACTTAAAAGCTATGTGCTTGAATCTATAAAGATACTTTAAAAATTTTAATTGAAAATGATGAAAATAGGCGAAAAGAATACGTACAGCAAGGAAAAAAATCGAGAAATGCACAGGAAATATCGAATTATATTAACACAAAAACAGCATAAGGAAAAAAAATTAATAAAACTTCCTTTAGAATAGTAAGATAGTATTAAAATGAAAAACAGAACCAGATAAACAAAAACAAACTATCAGATTAAAAAAAAAATTTGTTCTGATGAAAAAGGCTTTCTGTCCAGAATCCCGAAGATAATATCAAAACAATACCGAAAATAGAAAAATAAAAACAAACGTTTTAAAAAGCTCGAGCAAATGTTTTCAGATTTTTTATTTTTTGGTAGAAAATTTAGTTTTTAATAAAAAATTGACCACTCAATTAACCGGAATAAAAATTAGCTTATGTTCTTCTGTAGACTATAATCTATCTCTGTGCAAAATTTCATCCAATTTCCTTCAGCCGTTCTGATGTGATTGGAACCCATCATCCATCAAAACTTTCACATTTATAATAGTAGTATAGATTGAATTCAGCTAAGTTTGAATATATATATATATAAAATATTAATAATATTTGTGTGTCTAATGTACGGCTTTCAGAATAATATTATATTAAGGGCAACTAAGTTGATTGGTTGCCCTTAATATAATATTATTCTGAAGCAACAATTCATATGTATGATTAAAGAATAAATGAAAAACTAATCATTTGATTTGTTTAATGCATAGTTGATATTCCATCGAAAATCCAGATCCTCTCATTCTTTGCTTATTTTAGAATGGCCAAAAACATTAAAATCTTGTATTTTCTTAAAATCTTTATGTAAAACAACTGATTATACATCAAAAAATATAATTTAAGAATCTTTGTAGCATTTTTTGTAGTGCTCTGTAGCTTTTGATTATATATCTACAATTTTCATAATAACTTCAGAAATTCTGTAGCTAGTGGCAAATATGTTTTTGCCTAATTCTATGAGTACTGTAAAATTGTGAATTTCTTAAGAATTCAATATATTTTTTTTATATTTTTACCAAAATTAGAAGGAGATTATGCAATGTTTTGTCATAAAATCTATGCTTCAAAATACAACAACAAAAAACATAACTGTTTATATGACTGTAGTAGCTACTGAAGTCATAATAGCCTCCACTCGTCAACTTTTTTCTTCAATAATCTTCTTTAAACTTTTGTAATAGAATATATAATATACTTTCTTGCTTTTTAATTCTATGGCATAATGGAGCAACTGAAAAAGAATGAATAAGACTCTTTGGTTGGCACCGATCCAAATTCATTGGAAGGTTAGGGAGCTGCTATCAACATATTATAAATAACTCATTGAAATTTTATGATAAATCTATAAAAAAAAGAGAAAAAACTGAAAATTATTCATATTTTTACATTAATTATTAACAAGAATTATTTGTAAACCCGTTTTAAAAACTTAAAATCATATAAAAAACCAACTTAATTTCCACCATGTTAATACATTAAGGCAATACATCTTTAGAAACACACACACACACACACAAAAAAAAAAAAAAAAATGTGGCAACAAAATACTGAAGAAAAGCTTTAAAAAAAAACTTACCAATTCCTGAGGTACTTTATCTAGTTATATTCTAAAGCGCTTAAAAAGTAACTTTGAAATTTAAATTGCTTCCTTTCAGTGACAGTCAAAGTATAAAAATCTGATGATCAATGATTTTATGTATCGATGAAATCTAGAGATTTTGGTGTAGACAATAATACATTACTACTCATTCATGAATTAGATGCTTGTTTATTTATGAAAATGGAAAATGAATTATTTTAAAGAACACGTAGGGGATGCAAAGAAGTTGACAATTTGTCTAACTTATTCTTAAAAAATCTCCAATTTTCTAGAAGGTTTCAAGACTAATTCCAGCGGCATAAAAACATTACATGCAATTTTTACTGCCTCCAAGGTTCAAACAATTTATGTGATAAATGATAACATTTACCATTGTAACTAATATAAGCAAACTGCTTTTATTGGTAAAACAGGATAAGAGTGAGAAAATGAATTTACATTTAAAAAAATCTGAAAATTCCAGATTTTAGAAAGGGAAAAAAATCTAGATTTACAAGAAAGTAGTAATTAACCAAAAGGGGGGGTAAGAGTGAATCAAAAATTAGACTCAAAACAACACATGAAGGAAAAACATGCAAAAAGTAGGAATTAATAGTTCATGCATTGAAAAAATTATCAAAACTACAGCTCAATTTACCTTTATATTTATTTCAAAATAGTTATGAAAGTAAGAAATGAATAGAATGATTTTTTTTCTCAAGACACTTTAAGAAGTACATTAACCAGGACAAATTTAAATGTATATAGGGCAATAAATATGAGGATACAGTTAGTACTTTATTGTATATATATCACTAACATATTTTAATAAACATTTATCTGATGCTTAATAGACCTTAGTGGCAACTCGGACACATAACACTGGCTTTTTTAAGTTTTTCATTGGTATGCCTAAATTGGCATCTCAAGTTTATCTTTGAGCATCAATTACTTTGGTACAACAAATAGCAAATTAATGCATAAGATACAGATGTAGAAAAAAAGATTTGGGACCTTTTTTTTTTTTTCAGATGATGTCAATATTTAATTTGACATCTCTGCCATACATTTTCTTTGCCGCTTACTTTCCCATTAGATTTGATTGCGTTTTACAAATAATTATTTCTTCTCGGTACTTCAGTACCGTACTTCCTTGTTGCAAGATACACGATTGTTGACAGATTTCGGCTCACTTTCTCGTAATGGTAATCTTTTTTTCACATAATTGAACTACAGATTTCTTTTAAGACATAAGCACAGTCTTAATGAATTTAAATAACTCAACACAATTTATTTATTTCAGAAATGATGGCCAAGTACACAATACCATAATTTGACTCGATTTTAAGCCCTTGGTAATAAGTGTGCATGGCAATTGCCCTTCCTTACATTAGTAGATATTGTCTGGAATTTTTAACTTTTATCCACCAGTTATCCACTAGTTTCTTCTGCTGATGCTGCTATAAACTGGCAATAAGATAGTAATGTACCTCAAAATCATAACTACTTCTTCCTGCAACATTTATGACATTGATTATCTTTTTACAAATACCAAAGAAAAATAATGCTTTTGACAAACAGGATTAATTACATAAGCATATTATAAAACAAATTATTATAGGTTGTCTTTTTCTGCAATGTTTGTGAATATCCAACATATGCTTATAATTCATTTTTAGAAGAATTTCTTCGACACATACAATCTTAACTATGAGGCTGTTGTGGAAAGCTTTTTAACACTATCTAACATAAAGCAGATTTAGTGAGAAGTTCATTTTTTATTACAAATAGTAGATTTTTTTTAATTAAAAAACATGAGGAAGATAGGAAGATTTTTTTTTAAAGTGGAAAAATCCTTTTTTTTTTTTGGATTTTAACCCCTTCAATACAAAGGAAAAGGACTCTTTTCGCTATTCAAAATAAGCATCTATTGCTAAAATCAAACTGCATATGCTTCTATCAATGCAACTCAGGAAATTTTTGCAGTACTAATTAGCAATTCACTTTATTATGTTGAATCTTATTAATTTTATTTTGAATAATGAAGAAAGTTTAAAGTAACAAATGAAATATTATAAACAATATTTGAAAAAAGTTATTTTAAAATTTATGATGTATCAAATATTTTATGAAAGTAATATTTATATATATATATAAACAATCATAGAAGCAGATTTCAGAAAAACAAATTTCAAGTAGAAATAGTCAAAATTGGATATTATAAGCTATCCATGTATTTTATTCATTTGAAAAATAAATAATGCACAATATACCCTATTAAATTATAATCTATTCATCTTGAGATCTTTATAAACATCCATTCCAAAAATATGTTCAATATTTTGACACAAGAAATTTCTAAGGTCATTAATAAGATCACTTCTATTGAATTCATTTGCATCTCAGTTCACTCCAGTATCATTGAAAAGAAGCTTATTGATAGTCTTGCCAGGACGGCACTAAATACATAAATTTCCAAATGGATTTCACAAAACAATTTCATCAAATATCTTTAAAAAGTAATGTGAAGTTGGAACAGCCAGAAATATTTTCAAATCTTATGAGAATCTCATGCATCTTAATAGTATAGAAACTGTTAAATTTCCACACTTTTGGAAAAATGGACATTGCACTGTCTTGATTACTAATCAAAACCTTTCCAATGAAATCAAAGATTTTTTTAGTAGAACCCAACTTTTTCATCATTATGCTTTACTTGCAAGCAAGATGAAAGGCTTGAATATATTTTTCAATGCTCAAAATATGAAGAATACAAAAACAATCCAAGAAAAGAATTTGGATGCATTCCAATATATTTCAACCGAACTTTTACTCCACTCATTGAAGCAAATAAGAAATCAAACATTCTATCACGTCTAATGTATCCATTCACCTATCCTATTTTCCATGCTTAACCTAATTTGTTTCATTTAGTTTAGTAAAATTTCCAAATGTACTTTTAGAGAATCTTTGCAACACATTGTGGACGAAATGGTGGATAATTTATGATAAAAACATCACTAAAAAAACCTAAAATTTAAAACTAAGAAACTTTAATTAAAAGCTATAATAAGATATTATAATAAATTAGAAAAAATGTATATAAAAATAATGAAAATGTAAAAATTAAAGACTGAAAATAAGTCTACCTCGCTTCTTAATCAAAACCTTTCAAACCAAAACAAAGATTTTTTTAGTAGAACCCAACTTTCTCTCCATTATGCTAACCATTAAACAATCAAGTAGGTACACAAAATTTCAACTAGCACAAGAAATAACTGCTCAATTAATTACAAATATTAAGTGAATTTAAATATTTTTAATTGTTAATGTCTAGATTATTAACATACAAATTTCAACATATGCATTTAAGTTCAGATAGTCTAAAAAGAATTAACTTTATTATAAATTCAACAATTTGAAGTAAAAACAAAAAAACATGCATATTGCATAAATCGTTTTATGCTATGGAAATGTAAAAGACCTATCTAGATATTACTCAATTTTATTTAATAGACATAAATTAATAATTTTGAAATGTATTCCGAGTTAAACATGCGGAAATAAAATTCTTTCAGAGTTAAATTACTATTTATAAATCAAATATTCAAAGTTATATAATGAAATCTATACTTCATAAGTCATATCAGTTTTTTTTTTTTTTGAAAATATACATCTTATTTTAGGTTTACTGAGTAAAATAATAACTACTAAAAACAAGTATTAATACAGAGAAAAAATTTTAATATAATTAAAAAAGACAAGAAAAAAATTCTACAGAAAAACACCTTCCAATAAAAGAGCCATAATCGTAATATCAATGATTTTTTAAAATTTGCAGGTGAATTAATGCATATAAAACAAATTTTAAAAGCTTTAAACAATTCTTACTAATTAAAAATACAAAAATTATGGACGCGTTTGTGTTTATATATTCATAATGAGTTCGAGATTACAAATGAAAAAATCAAAACATCGCGAAGCACCCAATATAGTATAACGTTTTAGCCACGCAACACTGAAAACATGCTTTAAAAGGACATGGCAAAAAGTATAAACATCAAGCACTCGAATAAATCTTTAGAATTATCAACAGAATTAAGTAAAAACGAGCTTTTATACATTCTTGATCCTCCAAACCAGTTAGGTAGAGCTAGGATTTAAGAGCGCAAAAAAGTTCATATTAAAAATAGGTTACTTGAACAACAACAAAAACAAAAAAAGCGTAGCTTTTATCAACAAATCGTTTATATAAAATCACAATCCGATCTTTACAGCCGGCAATTTTAGTCATAAACAGTCTAAAAAATTCCACTTACCTAAAAAAGGAGGTAATCAATTTTTTGAGTAATGAAGACGTAAACACCAACTCCATTGCTTCTGTGTTGTCCATAGCCTTAGGCTTGACGTACTTGTATCACTCGACCAATGACTATCGCACCTGTGACCCTCGGACGAGGAAGGTCAATTTGTTTGAATCATAATTGCACAATATTGGATCAATTTATCCAAAATCTTGGAACACCACACTTGGCACTAAACACATGCTTCCCATACATATAACAGGATGACAGCGATTGTCTAACTCCGTCGATTATTTCTATTCCACATTATCAGTTACAAAGTCTAACCAATAGCTTGAACAGGAAAAATATGGCTCTTTTTCCCACAATCCTCTTCGATTAATCTCGAACGAAGGACATTGACGTCAGTTGCATAATCATAGATGGAGCTGGTGTTGTTTTGGAGGTGACGTGTCTACGATTTCACTTCGCTGTGCATTGCTTACAACTCATACTTTTAATCAATTGAAAATTCGGCTACGTGGTCGATAAAATTCTGGTTCCGATTGAAATCTTGCACCTCTTCTTATAAGTAAGTATGAACATATGTTTTAGTAAAGCATTGGAATTGTGAAATTATTGTTTTGCAGATATTCAGATGCCCACAAAATAATTTTTAGGTAGATTTTTCTCTACAAAAATTATTTCGTTCCTGTTTTAGTAATTAGTTTCTTGCCTTTTTTTCTCTTTTATTTTATTATAAAATTTAATTTTATGATGATCGGTCATTTGACTTGTCATTAAGTGTAAATTTAGTAGGATATAAATTAATAAACAGCTCTGATTAGATTATTTGATTTTATATTTTTCCCCTAATTCAACCATTTACTAATGAATAACTAGCAAATTGTGTTTATGTTCAACTATATATATCTTGAATGCCTAAATAAAAGACGGACATAAATCTTGAACAAGCAAGTTTCTTAAGATAATCAAGTTTTTTGTAATTTTTTTTTTGTAGTAGTTGTTGTTAAGTTTAAATAAACATTCATTTCTTCCCTTACAAAAAAAAAAGTTTCAGTAACTACTATTTTTTAACAATTGTAATTTATAAATAACATGCCCTTTATTTTTGTAGTCAAATTAAGCATTTGCCAAGTGTGTTTAAACCTCATAAATTACTTTTACAAAACAGACTTATTGTGTTTGCCTTAATTTTTTTAAAAAAAATAGCAGAATTGTTTTAGTTTTCAAGAGGATTTATTATTTATATTGTCGAAATAAACCTTAAATTAGCTTGTGATGTAATAATCATTATTAGCTATTACATTGTGATTTTTTAAAAATATTTCTAAGTTTCAAATTATTAATTCTTTAATTAGTTAAGAGCTTAACAGAAAATTAAGTCAATGTAATAAATGGCATCCCTTTTAATAATAATCAAATTGTAAAAATGACCAATACATATAAAAACTTATCTATATAGAGCACATTAAAATTATAGGGTTTTGTGTTTGTAAAAATCTTACACTTTTGAAGAAAAAATATACTTTTAGATAATATTTCATTCATGAATATTAATTAAAATTTATTTTCGAATGTAAATTTGATAAATTGAACTACATTGATTTTTAAAATTAAATGAAATATGTAGTTTTTAAATTTTAGAGTTCCATTGTTTTAATACAATTTTTTAAAAAGTGCTTCTGGTTTGGAATTGAGTATGAAGAATGACAGACACTTAGTTTGACTGTTTGGAGGAATGTGAGAAAATTATCTAACTTGAAACATTTTAAAGAAAGATAATTGTATGAATAAGTATCTTATCTAATCTGAACTTTCTGAAAGATCACTTTTTTCATGATACTTCTTGAAGTATGCAGATTTTTAAAGTTCATTAAAGAAGTGTTTTGTTTTAAATTGTTGCATAAGAAATACTTTGGGATTTTCAGATAGGTATTATTTATTAATAATTTTTTTTTCATAATTCTAGAATGGATCAGGTTATGTCCTTTGTTGAGCCTTGCAGGCAATTTGCTAAAGATTCTCTCCGGTTGGTCAAACGATGCACAAAACCTGATCGCAAAGGTAGTATGCTGTTTTAGTTAAAATATTTTATTTATGAATTGTTTTTTTAAGTATTTAGTGAATGTGTCCACTTAATATTTCAATGTATTAATTTATTTTTAAATTTTGTAAACTCTTTGTGCCATTTTTAATATTCCAATGGTGAACTAATTTATTTATTTATTTTTTTAAATCTTAGGAGCTCAGACTACAGTAGAAAACAAAATCCTTAGCCTTAGAAACAAAAATCATTTTGTAAAGTTATCTATTAGAAATTTGTGAAAAAACAATGAAAAGTTAAATATATATATATATATATATAGTGTATAAATATTAAACTAAAATTTAACTTCACAGAAATCAATTTAATACTATGGCAGTATTATTAGTATGGATCTTAAAATTGGCTTTTCCCTTTGTTAAGCATTTATTTTATTATTATTTTTAATGTTTTAAAGCTCTAGTTAATTTTTATTCTATCGTATCTAAAACCTTTTACCTATTGCCTTTTTGAATATTATTGTAAATCTGGCATCTGACCTACTGTAGGACCACTTTCACCTGTGGTCGTCAAACGGGAGCTTTTTTCAAACTATTGGTAATCAACACTGAGAACAACCACTAATGAAGGAAAAGAGGACATAATGTGCTAGTTAGGGATTTTACAATGTACTAAGAATGTGTAAATTAAGAGCTGAATATTTAAGAATGTATTTTCTGTTTAATATCAGTTCATTAGAATAAATTTAAATGTATATTTGTAATTGCTTTAAATTGATTTTGATCATTATTCAATGAATCAATGTAGGATAATTTATTTTAATGACATTTTGTATGTTTTTATTTATTAATCTCTTGATGGCAGTTTCTATGTTTTTATATTAATCTAGGTAGTTAATATCAATAATACTGAATAAATTAAGCAAAATTAAGATTGGTAAAACTGATATAAACTTGGCTAAAAATGCCCTATTTCGTAATTTTGTAGGCATTTTTAAAATTTGTTTGACCGCTAAGTTAATATTTATAATGTTTTCTTATATCAACCTGCCTGCAGCCTTTCTTAATTCTAATGGCTGTAGACAGCTGCCTACTCGGAAACCTACCTGTAGATGTAAATTATTTATAGCTAGTAACCTTTAAAAACAGTTAGAACGTAGAAAATTATTGCAATTTTTATTGTATATTTTTTGAAGATTTATCCAGATTTAAGTTATATATTAAGTAAAAAAAAAATATCTTATTGAAGTATTTAAAATTATATATTTGCACATACAAATTCAAATTGTGATTAATTTTTGTTGTTCCTTCCTCTTTAAAAAAAAATCTTTTATAAGTTTAAACCCTATGATTGTGCTCTACTTCAAAGATTTGGTTAGAGTTAATTTACATTTCATCTTATAGCAATTTAATACTATATTCATTTACTCTATATGGTTATAGCTTTTCCCTTTCACCTGATATTTTTATAAACCCCTTATTAAACTATCTTAAAGTGGTATCTACAAATTATAAGCCATCCAAGTTTTAAATTTTACAAACATTATTTTTTATTAAATTATCTATAACTTCTTTCTCTATTTTGTGTTGGTTTTTAGATATTAGCTATTGAAAAACAGATTTGATTCATGATCTCAACATTTTAATATTGTAAGAAATTATGATGTTTTGATAGTATTACAAACTAACAGTATTCTTGCTGGTTTAAAAGATAATGAAAGGAAATTATTGAAAGCATAATCTTGTAACATGCTAAATATTCATTTATATCTTGAACTTTTTATGTAAATTCTCTCTTTCTTTCTCTCTCTGTGTGTGATATAATGGAAGTTCAATGCATCCTTGACAAAGCATATGAAAAAATCAACTTTTAATCTGTAATTTTAAAATAAATTTTTTAATAAAAGCGATGTATTTTGAAGTTAAAATTTAATTTCCACTTTCTTCAATAAAAATGCTTTAAACATTATACAGTCCAAACATTCTTTATAATGATTAGCCTCTTAACAATTGAATAATTTTCAAGAAAATGGTCGTAAAAGTGTCTATTTTTTATTTAAGGGAAATTATTTAAAAAAAAGTGTATGAACAGTATATTCATTCAATTTTTAATTTTCAATATTTTTTAGATTGAAATTTTTTAAAATTAAAATCTTATGAATAGCCAAGAACCAAGCTTATTTTGACTAAATGTTGTTTTTCCTGCAAACAGCGAAAATTTAAGAAATGTGCATTTTAAAAAGAGAATTTTATTAATCATATTTCTAATATAAAGATTAATTTTCCTTGTTTGGTAAATTTTAAAGCATGAGATACAGATACCAGCGTCACAATCCGGACAGTATTTCTGAGTTTCCTTCCTGTATCTCATTGTTTTTGTCTCTCCTAAAACAACAAACTTTGCACTATGTAATGAACACAATATGAAAAAATATTTTTTAACACAGAACACAAACCACACACATTCCACTGGGCGGCCTCTGCGTTAAGATAACAAAATACGTTTCACAAGTACACATAATCAATTAGTGCTACCACTTGGTTAAAAATAAACTATTTGTAATTATATTTAAAATAAACTATTACTGCCATATGATGTATAAAATGAGAATAAAAAGTCTTCCGGGCAAAAGAAATGAATTGGTTTTAATTGTTTTGTCGCTTTACTATTGATCACCTCAACCTGTCATTTTCACGGGATTGAGAGTTAAGAGGTTAAAGTGAAAAAGGAAGAGGAAATATAAAAAATACATTTTTTAGTGTTTTTTATTAATTACCATAATTTATATATTGAGCTGGGAGATCATCTTATAAAGTTATTTGGAATTATCATTGAAATATTTTATCAATTTATATAACATAACTTTGCTTTTTCAGAGTTCCAGAAAATAGCTATGGCAACTGCTATTGGATTTGCGATCATGGGTTTTATTGGATTTTTTGTCAAACTCATTCACATCCCAATCAATAACATTATAGTGTAAGTATTTCCATGCAGTTTAAAAAGAAATAAATGTTTCATTATCACAATTAATGAAGAAATAATTCATTCAGGTAGTTATGGCATTCACTTGCAGAAAATGTTGTAGAGCAACTAATTTAAATGATAGATTTTTATGTTTCAAATAATAATTTATGAATTTGATTTACAATTTCAACTAATCTTTATTTCAAATTGAAAAGTGTGCAGAAAGATCTAATTTCTTCAATAGAATTTTGAAAGTTGCATTTTTAAAGTAAAAAGGACCATATATTCGAACTTATTTAAATTTCACAATATTACTCAAGGATTTTTCTCATTCACAGATTTGTCTATAGATCTCTGATTCAGTCTTTTCTGAAATTAACTGGTTGAATGCTTATGTTGAGAGCTCTGGCAAATTTTGTATTGGATCTCATTTAAAAGATTTTTCTTGATTATATATATTTTAAAAAAATATTTCTATTTAAATTACTGAATCTAATTATATTCAAGATGGCATCAATTAAATATTTTGTTATTTCAATTAGTTTTCTTTCTATTTTTTTCTTCTGGTTTTAGAAATGAATTTGAGTTACCTCCAAAACTTATATTTCTAAGTGTCCCTGTAGTATTTAATTAATTGGTCTTAAATTAAATAAAATTATTGATTAATCTTTTTATAGTTATTGCATTATTGAAACATTACACTTTTAATATTTATTGTGTTACAAAAAAAGTTTAAATATATTATATTTGATAAACAAAGATTATAAGTTTTCTTTGTGTATCCAGCTTTTTTTCCCTATTGTAAATTTCTTTTTTCAATCAGCTTTTTAAGTTGTATTTGAATTTAAATATAAAAAATATATGTACTGTGCATTTGAATTAAATTTAGTTTAAATTGATTTATTGGTGTAATATTTTTAAGCTTCTCTTGTGTTCATTTTTGATGTTTTTTTGCAGAGGATCCTGAACAGAAGAAAATCATATTGGCATCATGTATTGTCATTTATTGTATTTTTCTGTTCATATTACCCATTCAGTCTAAAAGCAAAATAAAAGTTTTAATATATATTTTTGTTCTAATTCACTTGTTTGATATTTCTAATTTAGTCTAAATTCTGTCTAACAGTTATCACAACTTTTCTTTAAATTACATTACCTATTCATATGCTGAGGATAATTTTTTTTTATTATTATTATTTAAATACAGCCTTTAGATTTTTTTTTCTTTAAGAATTTTATAAGTTTTAAAATATATATATAATATTTCTTAAGAATTATCCACTTTTTGTGTGGGGTGTTTACATACATGTACTTTTTTTTTTTTTTTTTGAAATTGACTATTAGCTTGTTTTATTGTTAGCACATGATGAAGTAGGCATTACCTGATGAGATGTGTGCTTAACATATTTAATATATATAATTGAGATATCACATCAATTCACTACCATGTATATTTAAAAAAAATGGACTGCAGCTGTAATAGATTATTGATTTTTGAACAAAGAGTTAATTCTCAAAGCTCTATATACTTATTATTAAAATGAATCAAGAATAGTAAAAATGTATTAAAAAATTTAAAGATCAGAAATGTGTAATGATTAGAAAAACAAGATTATTGAAGGAAATGGAGGCTACCAGAAATAATGAAAAATGACAATTCATCATCCTTTGTTGGTTGTAGTTTTCCCAAACTATACAGATGATTACTATTTACTGTCCATTGATAAGGAAGAAAAAAAACTAATATTTAAAAAAATTGACTTACAAGTAGTAATAAGCTGCCTTCCAAAATAAATCATGTTTTGCAATCCATTAAATAATGGTAAACACAGCCAGAAACACTGTAGAGTAAATGTCTTGCAAGCATTTATGATTGACTGTGATCCTTGGAGTTTGGGAATGTTTTCATGTTGAACTATGAATCTATGCATCATTGTTGTACAATTTGAGTATGCATTGATTGTTGCATCTATCTATATCCTTGCATGCTGCTGATTTTTTTTTTTCTGGGATAGATAGCAATCATATAAACTTCTTGCTGATCCTGTCTTTCTGTATTGTAATAAGTCATCCAACTATTGTATGCAAATGGTTTCAAATTTATCATATTCTTTATTTGAATTCTTCTGAAAGGCAGTTTATTGAACTTTCTATAGGGAGGGTGGGCATAGCCGTGGAGACACCAAGCCTATTTGGCATAATCTTGCAAATATATAGTAAGCGTCTTTATGAAATAGATGGGGGGAGTTATATGGTTAACACTTGAAATAAAGTTTTTGACATAGAAATCTGAAAAATAAAAAAAATGGCAATTTACTTTGATTTTTTTAACTATGGCAATATTTTGTGTTTAATAGTCAATTAAAGTATATATTTAATAGTTAATATATACGTAGATACATTGAGAAATTATGTGTATATTCATTATAAACAATAAATGAAATAAAATATTAAAGGAATTTAATACTAATATACTGTTTAACACTATCATATGTAAATTAATTGGTTTCTGTAATTAGCGCTTTTAAATCTTAACAAAATATGCTTAGATATATGCTGTGTAGATAAGAATAAGAAATATGCTTAGACATATAAGCTATGTAGATAAGAATAAGAAATATGTCTAGATATATGCAATGTAGATTTTGAATAAGAATTTTAATTCTTTATTAAATCTATTTGCACATTAATCATGTTAATAAAGCATACAGCATACATATAAAAAAATTCCACATTTGGTAAGAATAAAATTATAGATATTGTACTTCTTGGGTTTTATTTTTTCGTAGATTAATTTATAAGCAAATCCATAACTCATCTTCGTAAAACATTATTGTCAATAAAATTGTAAGATTTGTCCATTTTTCTTGACTCACAATAGAGGTAAGTTTTGATTTTCAATTTGAAAAGTGACCTCTCTTTTTTACCTACCACAGTTAGAAATGTTAATAAAACTATTGGAAAGTTCAGAAAAGAGGGAGTTAAAATGTTGACAAATATATATTTCAGAATATTCACGGACAGTTATAGCATCCCCCCCCCCGAAATGTGGCTAAAATTTCATGCCTTAAAACTATACTCTATATGTCATTATTGTTTTTAGTAATTAATATTTCCCAGTTTTTGACATAACTAAGCTTACGTTCAGACTACATTAGAATCAGACACTAAGATGTAAAAACTTCTGAATGAGAAAATAATTTATCTAACTTTTTGCTTTAAAATTATATCATAACGTGGAGTGTCAATGTATGTATATACTTTAAAGTTGGCATCTAACTCATCATATGCTGATCTTTGTACTTTTTCTCTTTCTGGAGTCTTAATGTTTCTTGGAGTAATCTTTTGTTAATGTCTTGAGAAGATATCTGTTTTTTATTTATTGAGAGCGTGTCATTAAAAACCTATATCTGATCTATTTTTTGAATGCAGCTTAATTAATTTTAACTCTTAAAAGTCTCAGAACTTTTTAGCTTGAAGAATATTGTTACGAGCGAGCAAAACGCACGCCAAAGGTGAAAACGCTGGCCGCGCTTCACGGGATACTCCGCGCCAACCGGGTTGACTTGGCGGGAAGAATGTTCTGGTAACCCCGAGAGAAGTCTGGCTGCACCGAGGTTTTTCTCCCTTACCGCGGAAGCCTCTCGGAACTTCCGCCGTAGCACGGCCACGCTTTCGCCCGACTATATAAGAGGTGGGTTGCCTCTTCCTGGCAGTCGATCGCTCAAAGTGGATCTCGCTCTTTGAGAAGAGAAGCGTTTCGCTTACTTGTAGCTTTTCGCTTGTTATTAGTGAGCGGTGTTTGCGTTTGCTGTTAACGCTGTGTTATTGAGCTCGCTGTGATTGACTGTTGCTGTGCTATACTATAGCTGTTTTGCAAACTGTGTTTATTGTGCGTAAGACTTGTATTTACGCTGTAATTGACTGTTGACTGCTGAATTGTGTTTTCTGAAGTTTTACCTTTTCAAGTCATCCTGTATATACCTGTAAATAGCTGTAAATAAATTTGTTTGTGCTGTCCTCAAATAAAGTCCATTCAATCCGAACCCGCTACGCTAAAAACGTAACAATATTGTTAACAACATTAACTTTATTTAGCATATTTTGTAACATATATATTTAATGATATTTTAAAATTAAATTAAACCCTAATTAATTTTTAAAGCTTTATCTTAATTTAGTCCATAGCAACATCATTCTAAAAAAATATTCTCTTATTTCCTGATCCAATCCACTTGTTCTCGTTAATTAATTCAATAGAAGCTTTGTAAAATTGCTGAATAAGCTAAAAGCCAACTATTTCTCACACTTCGAGTAAAGGAATAAAAAGTGGCATCATAAGCACATTCTAGTAAAAGATCCCTATGATTCCCTTGCACGAGCAGTACTTGTGGCTGACATGCATCAAAGATCCCTATTAAAATTTAAAAGTATTAGTCGCAGGGATAAAAATTTCATCAGCTTTTCGTCATTCCGTTTTGTGCCATTCTGTGTTGCGCTCGTCACTTTTGCTTGTATATAATGCCTACTTCCCGTGATAAAATAAAACGAACTTAAAATTTCAGAGTCATCTATGTCTTTGAAATCACCTTCTGCTCTCAACTAATAATAATACATTATATATATAATATAAATTGTCCTAGGACCGCACTTGCAGCGTTCTGGCTTGTAGCCGAGTAACATAATCATTAGAAAAAAGATGTACTTCTGTCCTATGAATGTTATCTGGCTTATGAAGCTTCCACCACAATCTCAATGATAAATTTAAAAAGAAAAATTAAGATAATGCATTTATTATTAAGATTTTAACAGTCAAGAAAAGATATATACTTTTGAAATGTTAACCTCGATTTATTTCATTCCGCGAGGCACAATTTGTACAAAAAACCAATAATCATAAAAGATGTGTAATTCCACATCCTGACCTTAGAGAAAAAGAAAACAAAAATCACCTTCTGTGATTTTACTATGAGATTTTTATAGAGATTTCTTTAACACGTGCAGACTTTAAAAAAAGGGAATTTTAAGTATCTTTAAAAGAATGTTGAAGGCATTAAGTTTTTTTCCCTCCTTACTCGGAGCGTGAGAAAATGCTAAAGCTCACAGAATACGTGTAGAATTAATTAAATAAAAAAAGTGGAATTGGATCTGGAAATAAGTGAGCATTTTAGAATGAATATAGGCTAAATTAATATAAAAATTTGAAAATTAATATTTAAATTAGATTTATATATATATATATATATATATAAGCGCACGAAATTGCACGTAATGACGTCGCGGTCCAGGACACCGCTAGGATATGAAGCATAGTTGTTTACTATTTATTTTTTTTATCAACATTACGGTTTTGTATATAAAATTCTGTTTTGAAGAATGTAAACTAAACAAGCATTTTGTCTTTGAAACGCTCTCAAGGGTTGTTCTTAAGTCATTTAAATTCTTTATACGCCATCGGCTCAGTGGCAACCTAACCCTCTTAATTTAACACTCACTTCCTATGATGTCTGCAGGTTCCATACATAATGGATCTACCAGGAAGGCAAGGCCTGGCTTAGGCAAGGGCAGTTGTCCAGGGCCCCCAAATCGAATAGAAATTTTATTTTATGCTTCCTTCTTTAATGAATGTTCTTCATTACTAAAATAATAAAGTAGAGGGTGCCCAAAGAAGTTTCTGCCCTGGGATCATTGAGAGCGTTTCAAAAATAAAATACTTGTTTAATTTACGTTTAATTTTTGAAAACAAGGGTTTACTTTAAAAGAATGTTTAATATAGTGTTTAGTATAGGTTTACTACAGTTTAATGATTCTAGTAAGACACTTTTGCCATAAGTCTGAAAAATAAGAAAGTTTATTTAGACCTGAGAATAGTTTATTTATCGTAATCTGTCACGAGACTGGAGGAGTTCTTTTGTGGGCTGATTTGTATGATGGTGATTTAGCATATTGTACCGCTCTTCGTGGTTCGTGTAAACTGAGAGTCGATAAAAAAATCTCCCGAAAATCACAAAACGTTTATTCGTAGAAATCTCTAGAAGATGGGGAAAAAATTAGAGCAGTTACGAGTCACAATTATGTATCTCCAGTTCAGCTAGCCCAACAGGAAACAGCTTTCAAACACAGAGGTCTCTAATAGCTAAGACAGATAACACCTTCTGGCCCCTGGACTAACACTCAAGTCTTCAGTATTATCTAATCATTCTGGGCAATCGGGCGATGGTATTTATACCTAACGGTGTGAAAATCTAGGATTTTTGCCAAGGTTTTAGGCTATTTCCCTTAATAATGATCCTAGAGCTTAGCTGATGGAATTTTCCAGAACTATTTTTCACCATATCTTGCCAAAAAGTCCTTAAAATCACTGGAAATACCATTTTTACGTGAAATGAGCTTAAATTAAATTTTCATCCCAGAATCTGAGTATTTCAGATCTATCTGGGTGAATACAAATATTTACGAAGCTTCTAACAATATTAAGTTCAGAAGGTGCGTTAAAACATTTTTCCGATCTTGTACACATCGATTACTTGATTTTAGAGCGTATCATATGTATTTAAAGGTAGTATATGTCATTTTTTATTTGAAATTGAAAGCGAAATTGTCTTTAACTTCCTTCCTCCCTCCCGGTCTAAATAGAAAACAATTAAGGGGAGGTAAATTTTTCTTGATTATATTGGATATTGGATAATTTATATTGGATTGGATTATACTGTCAGCATTTGGTGATTTTCTAAACAAGATATCGCGAAATTCCAATTCAAAACTCCACAGAATTATGAAAAGCCTGTTTATTTATCTGTCTTAAGTACATTAGTTAAGAATAAAAGTAGACACAATTTTTTTCTTCTTCAGAAGTTAAGTTTCCCTGTAATGAAGTTCCCGAGAGCGCTGGGGTCGTCTGATGTGTAGTATTCGATAGCTAATTCACAGAAATACGCAAAGTCCAATGGTTTCGTGTCATTCTGAAAAGAGAAATTTTCATGTAAGGCAAAAAAAAAAAAAGATTTCCAGTAGAATTAAAAAATGATTATAAATACTAATTATCCTGACAGATATGGTACAAATGCATGCTTTAATAATGAGTACATGTACTTCTTTCACTACGCATCTATATTTTTAACAAAAGGTCCACTATACTACAAAATAGTACTTAAAAAGAATGAAATGCTATATGCAAAGAACAAGATAAATAAATGCAAGTAGGTGGGCGAAATTAAGTTTAATAAAATTGAAATCCTTCATCGTAAATTTCAAGTTATCGTGTGAGAACATTATTATTTTCAAGTAATTATTTGCCTTAATTAATTTAAGTCCTTAACCCGTTTAAACCGGTTTGAAAAAATCACTAGACTTCTCTCTATTCTTCTATATAATGATATATTTTTTTAAACTTTTATTTTCCAATTTTTCTGGCTGGCAAATGAAATTTGGGGGCTCGACCGATTGTGAGATGAAATAACACCTATGATATCATAGTTCTTCGTCAGCATTTTAAAAATGCATCTGCTGTCAAAGAATCATACGTAATAATAAAGCAATACTGGTAAAAGCAGGTCAACCTTTTAAAAACGCGTCTGCTTTCAAAGAAGCATATGTAATAATAATTACAATACAGGTAAAAATATTTTTTGCCTGTAAATTTCGGAGACATGAAAACCTCCTAACCAAAACAACACCATGTTCTCACATGAGAATAATAATAGATGTAAGTAGAAAATATATAGAGGAATTACAATGTTAACCAAAGAGTTGTAACGTTTTTTAATTTGTAACTTTATATAACTAATGTCTATTTTCAAATTTTACGTTAAGATTACTCATGAAAATTTATTTTTTCAGTTGATGCTTTTACGTATTCAGTTATGCTTAGCTGTATTTATTGCATTAGTTGCTTAGCCTAAAATAATATGCAGATTATTTTGGGATAAATAACTGCAACTTTGGCTGTGACCAAATAAAAATAAAGATACCTGAAGCGGTATTCCCACTTCAGACTTCGGCATCAAATCAGCATTAAAAAATAAAATTAAAACATTGACTCCTCTTTATTTAACTTGCATCAAATTGTCCTTTAAGACAGTTCTTTAGTGAGATCACGTTTCGAATTTGGAACTTCAGAACCATTAGAAGAATAGAGTGTATGACAGACTGTTAGCTATTTTGAGAATTTGATTGATTGATTTATAGTAAATCTATTTACAAATTTGACTGATCGGCAAATAGTTAACCCATTTACGATTTTAACTGATCGACAGATTTTAGACAGTTTTTTATGAATTTGGTTTAAACTTTAAACCGCACCAATAATTGTGAGAACAAAACTAAATTTAAGTGTCAGCGATTAGCTGAGTTTTTGAACTGTGCTTGCATGTAAACCGATTTCTCAATGACAAATTTCGTCCAAAAAAAGTGATAAAAATAAACAGCTTTACTTCAATGATCACACACTTTTCTCTTTATTGTCCGTTGATTTTTCAATTTATCCTTTTCTTAAACAGATAAAGGAAGTTCCAAACGGGCAGAATACAAAGGTGGGGGGGGGGGGGGGGAGAATCCCTTCGAAGACAAAAAATTTTTCAGGATCTTCTGTAGAGTGAAGATTTATCAAAATTCTTCATAAGAAAAAGAGTTAATTGTATTTGAGAACCAGGACCAATTTGTTATCCGAAAATGTTTTGCGATTGTCTGACGGACCTATTTGTGAAGATTGCGAAAAATTTTTATGGGACACCATATAATATAAAATAAATTAAAAGATAACATGGAAACTAACCAGAGTCATCATGGTGAAGCATTGTCTGGATTGTCGTTCAGGTATCCCAAAGTTCTCTAAGATATAGGCAAATTCCTCCACATCGATTGCTCCATCGCCTGAAAAAAAAAGATATTAAATTACAGATAAAACACTGGAATTTTAAGAAACTATCTCATCGTATAAGCTGTATTTGTTAATCAACTTCCTATTATTTATTTACAGTCAATAGTTATCCCCCTGCTACTGATCTTTTTAATAGAACACCTACATATTTCATTATGGATTCACTTCACGTAAAAAAATTAGATACTGTATGTACCTACATATGTCACAAAACTGTGAGAAGAAAGTTTCACAAGTTTTTTTTAAGAGCATAAACTTTATAAAATTTTTATGCATTTGTAGTGTTTATACATTTTTTTTTTTTGCTATATTTGAAAAGGAAATTTTAAGAAATATATTGGTGGAATTAAGTGTGATAATTTTTGGAGCAAAACAAACTTGGAAATTTATTGTTTAATGAGTCAGAAATTATTAAATTTATAGGAATGCAGAGGTTTAAATGGACAGGACACTTAATAAAATTGAATGACAATCTAGAGGATAAGATTCTTTGATATTTCCGCATGCTTGTTTGCTATATGAGTTAATTAAGATGACCTTAGCTATCGGTATCACAAACAAGGCGATGGAACAGATATTGCTTTAAGAAATATTTGTTTCATCTCATTTAAAAATCGAAGCAACAGAATTAGTTCAGATCATGCATGATGTTTCTATGATTTAATGTGTAAGGTATAAGCATTCTTCTTCACTAACGTTAGAACCCAGGATGGGTATCCGAATGGAAAGTATTAATGGTATTCGAAAAAGAAGGAGACCAAAACTTAGGTGGATCGTTTGTCTGGGGGAAAACTTAAAAAGCTATTAAGGGTACAAATTGGAAAACCTTAGTCAAAGGCAGGACAACATGGAATGGAATTTCGGGAAAGTCTATGGCTCATCCTAGGTTCTAACGTTAGTGAAGAAGAATGTTTATACCTTACACATTAAATCATAGAAACTTATCGTGCATGATCTGAACTAATTCTGTTGCTTCGATTTTTAAATGAGATGAAACAAATATTTCTTTAAAAAAATATTGTTACATCGCCTTGTTTTTGATACCGATAGCTAAGGTCATCCTAATTAACTCATATAGCAAACAAGCTTGCGGAAATATCAAAGAATACACACTATTGACTAGATCTAACTAATACTGACCTTTCAAGAATCAGAGTAAAGTAATTAAAAAAACTCACCTGTTCTATCGTAAATGTTAAACCTGCACCACAAGTAGGTGGTTAACCATTCAGGCAGTGCACTACTTCCACCTCTCAGAGTCTTGTCCAGCTGTTCCCACATCTTCACCTGCAATGGTCAAAAATAGTAAGAGGAAAGAAAAAATTCCTTCCTGAAACCGGTATAGATAGAACCATATTCTGTGTTGCCACGAATAAATATGATGTAATAATTTTTGTGTAAACTTCACTAATTGCGACAAACCGTGCTGTCCACAGTTTTATGAGACGCCTCACTGGTAAAATCAGGTATGTAGACAGAAATCATTTTTCCAATAGAACTAAATATCGGAAACTCAAAGAGCTGGTATACGAAGCGGCCGCTGCACAAAAATTCTTATCAGCTAATTAAGTACAAGAAAGGTAAGCGCCATCTGAAATGCACAGCATATATTCAGTTGAATACAAACTTACAATTCAGGTGCAAGATTAACAGCATATAAGCTTGCATGCATTCAGATGGTAAATTTCTTTAACCCTTTAAGCCCCGAATATTTAAAATAAGGAATTATAAAAATTTGATGGAAAATAGTGATAAAGGTCACCAAGAGAACATTTAATTTCATCTCATTTTCTCCACGGATATAGGAACCATAAAGTCGTGCCAAATACCACCATCAGATGTGAAAAAAAAATTAAGAACTTAAAATACCACGATGGCAAAGTGCGATTGTATTGTTGTGCTACAGTAAATTTGATTCCATCAAATTAGTATTCATTATTCTTTCTGGCGTATCCTTTTCATTTGCTTGATTTAGAAACAAGTAGTTTTATCTCATCCGTTCCGTCCTTTTTCGTCTGGATTTTTTATTTTCTCAAGTTCAGCTTTAAGAAGTACGAATCCTAATTGGAGACAATTCCGTGAAACCACGATATATTTAACAATTTTAATAATCAATACAGTATGAAATTGTAATTAATCAAATATTAATAATTATTGTTGTGATTTTTAATAATTTTAACTAAATTAATAAATAAAACTTAAATTTAAAAAAATCCAAGACGGGAGACATTTTTGAAAACCTTTTTCATCAAATATATTGTACAATAATTAAATTATCGAATGCATTCAATGTTTTAGAAAGTTATTTATTCACGATCATCCAGGGCACATATTTTGGGTGTATTTAAGAAAAAAAAACGCAATTTAAAAAAATTTAGAATTAAAGAAAATAAAATTGAATCATATGTTACGCTTATTTCAGCATTATGTTAATAAATATTGTCACGAAGTGCTACTTCTTTTAAGATTTGATGGTCGATTCTGAAATAAATAGTCCTTTAGAAGAAAACCACAATAACATTTATTAACACAATGGATACGAATACACAGACAACAAATATATATAACCGAGACAAAAACATGCACAAATAGCAGCATTCCACAACAAATAGCAGCTCACAAGTCGTTAACGGTAGTAATAACAGCCACGACACATAAAACGGCCAGACAGAATTCAGTAGGGAGGGAATCCTCGGAGCTTCGCTTTGCAGTCTCTCCAAACGGCTGAAATTCTTCACTGTCTCCTCGCTTTAACTATAGCCAGCTGCTGACACACTTCTACGCGATTGGTTACACTTCACTTTACTCTTTGCAGCTTCCACAATAAACAACAGGACTCTGCACACAACTCAGCTCAGCTATAGCTTGGACTTCACACAATGCTGGCATTTCGCCCAACTATTCCGCCGTGGCTTCGTTATCCTCTCTGCGACTCCAACTCTAATTCTGGTTCTATTCATTGCAGTTTGAGACTGCCGGCCTTTAATAGTGCGAATCAAGAAGGTTCAAGACAAATCAGGTGTATTCCTCAGTTCCTATTCGATGAATCGCTAAAATTCTCGATTCATCCAATTATATCTATTTTGTCGCCACATGGTCGCCAAGTTCTAAGATTACTGACGCGGCATCCGATCTGCATCCTAAAGGGTGATCGTGAAACGGTCTTTCTTACGATGACCCTATTCGTGCTGGGAAGCAAAATTACAAATTTTTAATAATATTTTAAAATTTAATTTGCAAGTTTGTAATAATATTTTAAAATACCAGAGAAAAATGTGATTGATTGAAGAATAATTGGTACATTGAAATATGCATAGCAGATTTCATTAAAAAAATTTTATTGTTTCAACTCTCATGCATTCAGTAAATTTGTGAATCAAGAAATGGTGAATTGTTTTTAGCTGCATCCAAATTTAAACACCGTTGTTCTTGCTTTGATATTACGAAATGCTTAAAATGTAAACAAAAAAATCAGGGAAATACATCGCACAATGAACAGATCACGTAAGGTTTCTAAAAGATATAAGCTAAATGTCTAACAGAATTTGGAGGCTAAAAATCTTCTGCCGAGGTGGCCATTAAGACTTTGCAAAAGACAATATTCAATTTAAATTCTTAATGGCCATTATATCCTACAAACAAACTGCTCACGAAAGGCGACTGTCATAGCGTAATGTGAAAATGCCACAAACCCATTCGTCGGCCGTGACGGCATCGTCTTTATCTTCGTCTGCTTCTGTCTGCAGGGAATTCCAGATGGATCGGAAAAGATCTTGAGTCATTTCGTACTTCTCAGAATCTGGTACCCATCCATTCAGCTTGCATACATACTGGAACGGAGAAAAAAAATTAATCTGTCTTTATCATTATAAATAATAAAGATGAATGTGTGTATGTCTGTGCGTGTGTGTTGGCGCTAAACGGGCACACTATTTAACCTGCAACTATTACATATGGCATCATCAGAAAATAAAAATGTGAACCATGGAGAATTTTTTTGAAGTTTTAATTAGAATTAGTTAATTAGTAAAGAACTAAATTGAATTTTGAAGTTTTACAGCGATAATTTTCAGAAATGTACAAAAAAAGGTAGGTAGAATTTACAAAAAAAAATTTCTATTGCAATTCAAAATTATTTTTTAATGTTTTTGTTTCATTTATTTATTATATTTTTTTTCAATAAAAGCTAAACATTTTCCTGATTTTTGACATTTTTTTTAAAAAAAATATTTTCTTCCCAAAATTTTCAACAATATTCAACTACAAAACGACAATAATTTTTAACCCTATAGTTGTTGATCCGACATTCAATTCGTTTTCATCGCTTCATGAAATCATTAATATTAGTGAGATTTTCGTCCATTGTTTAAAGAATAATTTTGATTGATTTCCATTGTTAAAGAATAGTTTCGATAAAAAAATTTTCATCAAAGGAAGAAGGAATCCAATTAAATTTTTATTGCTTAATATCAGTGTACTTTACAAGAATAAAACACGATTTTGCAATTCTGTGAAAGTTAGAACTGAGACAAAATAGACAAATGCGATGATAATGCAAAATAGACAAAATGTATGATGATGCGATTTGTTTCCCTCGGCGGAGTTTTTCTACACAGTGATCAAAACATATGTAAGATCATTAAAATAGCATGTCTTTAATATCTTATATTTTGCCTTATAGCTTGACGAAATTATCGATATCAAATTACGTTTGAGCAATGTAACTGGAATCAAATATAACCGATACACCTGCCGAATCAACTGGTCACGTAGCAAAATAATAACAATGAATATGTGGGTCTGTGGGTCGGCGTTTGACTAGTTCATTATCTTAGAACAACCAAATTTAGAACATACTTTCTTTGGAAGGCGGTTTTTGTATAGTTTAGTTATATTAATGTCACGTTGTAAAGCAACACTAGGGATATTTAGGTATGGACCTCGTAATTTTGAACACCAGTCAGATGACGAGGACGACACCTGAATTGGCACCCTCTTCTCCCCTCTAACGAGAGGACGTTTGGCCCTGACGGATTTAATGTGCAACAGACCCCCTTACACGACGGTTCTATAGGTGGAATAGGATCTCGAATCTGAAGCCCTGTGGCTCATGAGTCGATACATTACCACCAGGTCACAGCGACCTTTGGATGGTGGGAATATGCACCTCTGAATAATTTTTTTAAAAAAAAATTTAAATAATTACAAATTTAGTAAAATTGTGGTGTAACAAAAAGAAAAATGATTTTAACGTAATTTCAAAATATAAAAAATTCTTGCTAATGGCAATATTTTTTTTCTATATAATGTTTCTGAGTTCTAATTGGTTTTTAAAAACTCAAACAAATTTATGCTATGAGAAAATATTTGATTGTTAACGTTACTATTTCTTCATTTAGCGTTTTTACCCTTTTGTTAATGATCAAGGTGAGAAGTTTCGACTTATTTTTTTAAGTTAAGAGTGTATCGGTATAAAGAAAGGTTTTGATAAAAAAATTTCTGCTCACAATTAAATCCTAGCTTCATAATTAATTAATTTCAGAAAATCTTTAAAGACTATCAGTTTTACTGCAGCTCTTTCCTGTGATACCATTAGGATATATAAGTATATGAACTAAAAATTAGGGAAATGCAAATAACAGTGTAAAACGTTGAAATACATAACTCCATATTTATAATTTGGAGTTAAAAAATATTTTGCAGAGGTTTTAATTGAGTTGAAATTACACAGAGTAGGTAATTAAAATTCTGATCATCATTAATCCATAGGAATCAACTGATTGTCAAAGGCAACTAGTAACCAAACTTTTTTTTCATATCTATATATTAATCTCATAATATTCTAATATTTATTAATGTCATATAATTACATAATATTTCTTCAATACTTTTCTAGGTTTATTTATTAATAGTTCAAGTCATAGTAATTACATTAGCCTTCTTTTAAAGTATCTTCTTTCAGATTGAATCCTCTATCCGAAATGATGGCCAACAATCTTCTTTCCGTAAAGAACTACTTTTAAAATTATATCTACGAAAATAACACTTATGGTGTCACAAGTCATCTCTTGATAAAAGAACAATACATATTTGGTTATTGAATCGATTTTTTTTCCAAATATTTTATAAAATATTCAACTTTTATTAATAGTGAAAACAAAATATTGTCTTCTTAATAAATACTCATATTGAATCTTGGTTCTGTCTTCCAAACAGAAAATCAAACACTATCATAACCCGTTTGAGCATAGGTCCCACTAGGTTCACACATCGCCACCTACTTCTTGGAGAAGAGGCACCAATGTGTTAATGCAGTTGCATCATGTCCCTTTACCATATTATCTGTGAAGGTCCAAATTTTAGTACTCAATGGTCATATCATTTTAAAAGCTTCACTTTATCTCATTTGCTTGATAAAACACCACATGCTCATCTTTTCGCTTTTTTGAAATCAATAGGTTTTTATCCCCATATTTAAGTATTCTACAACTTTTTCAAACTTTTTCATATTACCTTTAATGGCTGAAAATTTATATTTTTATATACCAAATAAACAATTTGGAGCAGCATAGTCAACACCATGGTTCTTGTGCCAAAAAATTCAAATACATCTTAAAAAATAGAAAAAAAAATCATAGTTTCTTATGAGGTTTCTGCTGCTGAGAAGTGAATGTGCACTTTCTGTTTGACGATTTCTACTTTTGATCGAGAGGAAAGAGAGGATACCAATTGTTACTACTAAAAAAAAGAATTTCCAGCTGAACAAGAATAGTTAAGTTTAAAAATAAATTTCTTTTATGATACTTTTTTATTATTCCTTATTAATTACTTACTCAAAAAGAGTTATAAATATATATCAAAAGATCTTCATTTTGCTCACTCTTGTCTCAGCTGATATAATGTTCGAAGGCAAAATATTGAAGATAATTAGTCCAAAGCCTTATCGCATATTAATATTTGCATTGACCTTTATTTTATTACTTTCTCGTATATGTAGTATAAATAAAATACTGTGATTGGCCAAAAATACTGACTCGAGATTTTGACGAATCTCCCCAATTTAGACCTTCCTGATTTCCAAAAACACATTTTGTGTAAACGTATACCTGTCTATGGCCAAAATAGCTTATAAAACGCTTCGATCTAGACTCATGAAATTTGGTATACAGTTTTTTACCCGAAATTTGTAGATTTCTTTCAAATTTTAAACAATACCCTTTGAAAGGAAGTCTTCTGACCAACTGTTGCAATATAAGTTAACACAATAACTACATAACGCTAAGAATTCGATATATAATATTTTGGTGCATAGATTAGCTTTTTTACTATAGTGTAAATATCTAACAAATTTTGAGAGAAATACGACAAAAGATTGACCATCTGTCGGTCTGTATACAGAGAAACATGCATATGCCATAACTCAAAATTTTTAATGATTCGAATATATACAATTTTCTATGGAATTTTTCGACTACAAGTGTAGTTTTGAGGCCATTTTTTTATATAAGTTGAGAAAAACGCGTCTAAAACCAAAAATACTTTTGTATACTGTTAATATCACTCCAGGGATAACTCGTCCAAAAAACTCGCCAATGTTGGCACGATAGATTCAGTGAAAATGCTAATTTTACGCCTAAATTTGATATTTTGCAATTATTGTACGCCAATTCCATGTAAGGCATTCCCTGGACTAACAACTTTATTAGAGAAAATGCGAGAAAAATTTGAGAATACCATACGAGCTTTAAAAAAAAAATTAATCTTATGCCGGGTTTACACTTGGCCGGTTATGGGATAGCAAGTAGGCATCGCATGCGCAAAAAGAGATCGATTTGTTTTCGCCACAACTTCATAAGACAGATTCAAGTATTCAATGCTTAGTTATAAATTGCGGTTTTGGTATCCTTCAATTTTTCTTTTTCTCAGCGTATCGTATTAAAATAATGGATGTTTATTCAAAGAAACATGGTAAAATAAAGAGTTGGTCAACATATCTAAATTTGGAAAACTATAGATGAGATGTGGCAAATAAAATGAAACAAATAATATAAAAATGTTTTAAGCTAATTCCTACTAAGGTCAACATTTTTTTAGTGACTTTTTATTAAATAGAATTATCTTTGTTGTTCTCGCGTTCCACTTTACCACGGAAAGAGGGATGCAACAATTTCTGAGGGTAGGGGTCTTTGAGCATCCGAAGGCAGAAGTCTGAATTCTAGCTCACACAAGTCACAAACCCTTTTTACGGGTTGGACTTCATTCATGCATTTCATTCATTCATCCACAAAACGTAATTTAGACATGGGATAGAGACCTCTAACCCAGTGCCTCAGCAGTATTATTCACAGCATAAAAACTTCGCGACCACGAAAGATTTAGTATCCACCATACACAGTCTTCGGCTGGCGAATTCGAACTCGCAGTACAAGGGATCTGAATCCAATTCCCTACCAACCAGGCTATCCAGGCCTAATAATCACACTTAATATAAATAACTGATCAAAAAATGATACTGCGGTTCAATTTTCAACTCCAAATGAGGATTAACCGCTAATTTAGGCAATGCAAAATGCATGAATTTTCTATGCCACTTTGAGTAAAGCGATACAGAATTAGAAATTTTTAATTTTCTTTATTCTATATTATTTTAATTCGAAATGAAACACAAAAATCTATTTATTAACAATGTTTAATTTTATTTGCATCAAAAATTTAAAAAATAAACAGATTCGTCTGAAATAATCGGCCTACATGTTAAGCCTAACCTCATTGGCATGGGGAAAAAACTGAATTCGTTATTTATTTGGCGAGGGCGAAATGAAGATTTTTTGCTAGGAATTTAGTTTATTAATTAATTAATAAAAAAATTAATGTATTGATATTTGAAAAAAAAAACAAAAAACGTATTAACATCAAGTGACATTCACTACAAGTTTTAAA
>JAOUZG010043210.1:4942604-4990712 GCA_026289955.1 Argiope argentata
ATATTTTGAAAAAAAGAAAATCAAATTAGTGGGAAAACTGTGCAGTTTACTCATAAAAAGAATGTGAGTAAAAATTAATTTTCTCTATTTTAAAGTGGCATATAATGAATTTTACTCTGTACTATGCCTCAAAGCTAATGAGAGAAAATATTAAAATTTCAATCAATTTGTAGTTAAAGATTCCATTATAATTTTGAAAAATCCATTCTTAATGAGCAGTTATTTACTAATCCTTTTAATGAGCTCTCTTTTATTTATCTTGTTAACACCGCCGTCAGTTATTTTAATTGGATAATATTTGCAGATCGAAATGAATAATTCTTAATCACTTTTCGCAGAATAATCACTAGTCGCTGATACAATTTGAAAGAGTCGATTCTCCGTTTTTGTTACAGAAATGCACTCGTCGTCAAATAAGATTCTTAGAGCAGTTTGCATATGTTTCATATCGAAAATTTACTACAGTAAAAAGTGACATATGCTTGTATGTTGAAATAGAAAGAAAAAAAATCCGCAATAAATCGTTTTTCAAATATTAAAAACTAAGATTTATTTTAAAATGCATTATTGTATAAAATAAATATTAGTAAGGACTAAAATAATAACTCCACATTCTGATTATTAGAAAAATTACGCTTTTTTTTCTTTGCTTTTTTCAAGTCAAAATATAACATTGTTTTAGACATGAGGTTTTGTGGCGTCAACAAAAACCTGTAGGTGAAGCATAAAAAAGATTAAAATGAAATCTATGCATATATCAATGTATCAATTTCTTGAACGGCCAAGCACCAAGTTCTCGTGCAAGTTAAATTATATTTTTATTCATTTTAATCGTTTCATTGAATGAGTCACTTTATTATTGCAAACGATCCAGAAAACTTTGTCTCGCATTTATAATTTAAATAAAATATCACATTTCCTTTTTTTTTTTTCATTTCATATAATCACGTGCTCAAAATGACATTTCTCTAGTTTTTATTTGCTGTAGTCATTAACTTATTTTTTTTAGTCAGAGCTTTTGTGAATGCAATGGCAACGCGTTATTAAAAGCTGATTTTTTGAGAGGCTCGGGCAAATAACAAAATTTCAATTTTTCCCCTATGGATTTTTGTTGACGATCATTCCCAAAACAACATCAATGATCTGACATGATAAAATCCGTTGGCGAAAAATAAAAATTTTATTATCTGCAGAAGCATTCCAAAAAATCAGCTTTTAATAACGCGCTGCCATTGCATTTACAAAAGCTCTGATTTTTTTAAAAAAAAATAAGTAAATGACAACGGCAAATAAAACCCAAAAATGTCATTTTGAGCAAGCGATGATATGAAATGAAATAAATAGGAAATGCGATTTTTTTTTTAACACTAAATGCGATACAAAGTTTTTTGGATCGTTTGCTATACTAAAGTGACTCATTCAACGAAACACTTAAAATGAATAAAAACATAATTTAAGTTGCACGAGCACGTGGTGCTTGGCCATTCAAGAAATGATGTCCTGACATGATACATTGAAATATGCATAGCAAATTTCATTTGAATCTTTCTTGTTTTTGTTTTTTCTTCAGAAAATTTCGATTGTGAGAATTTCCATAATCTATGTTTCCATTTTCCGTATATCCAATACAATGAAACATATTTTTTTTAAATTAATGACCTTTTTTTGTTTTACTTAATTATTAATAATGAAGAATTTGTGAGTGGGGGATGTAGGCGTTCTATGGCTCATATACACGTTTTACCTACAGCTACCAAATTTGTTCAATAATACTTTGGATATCGAGAATGTCCATACCGGGGCAATTTTTGAAATTCTTAATTGTTTAAAAAAATCGCCTACATCGCTTTTCTTAACGTTAACTCTTAAAAATTTTATTGCATAAAAAATAATTTTAAGCGGTTTTAAAGTTCAAAATGTTCTCTTTTATATAAGCTAATTTATCAGGAAAAAAATCCCCTAATTTTTTTTATTTATCCTATTTATAGATATAAATAGGAATATACGAATACGAATCTATAAAGTTGTATTCCTGTCACGCTAATCTCATCGTTGGAAAGAAATATTTAGCGGATGTTGAAAAATGGGAGTTCAATGGTCCCAAATTTCGAAGGCAAACTTTTCTTTCTTTCAAGATGAAATGACGAACTTTCGCTACGAATTCAGCGATATCAGAAACACGAATGAAGATTTTGTAAAATGCAAGAATTCTTGCTTTATCTCTATTAAGAACTTAGATCAATACAATTCTATGAAGCGTCGCTCCTTGTCGGAAAACCCATAAGATCTATAGATTCTGAAGCAATCAGCTGTCAGTTATCTTTTTAAAGTTCATAGAAGGAATTGGAAACTGTGGATGCTTTCTACTACTTTTTTTTTCATTTTATTTAGTAACTTGTTATCAGTCTACAAAAGACGTTCTTTGTTCACATCTTCTCTTGTGTTTTTATTTGCTTTTCAATCTCCTTATTTGCAGAATATTTGTTGAACAAAGCATTGTTTCCCATTATCTGGTGTATTGAACACACACACTACATGAATGTGTAATGACGTTTACATATGTAATGATGTTTAAAATCTAATTTAGATTCTAATTAATTTTTTTTATTTTCATTTGAAATTAGTCCATATTATCACCATTCTAAAATGCTCTGTTATTTAAGGATTCAATTCCCTTTTTTATTTAATTGATTGTACACGCGCTCTAGAAAATTGGTGGTCTCGGCTTTTTCTGAGGCTTCGAAGGAGAGGATAAAAATCTCTAATGTTTGCAAACATTCTTTTAAAGATACTCAATTTACCCTTTTCTAAGATTATGCATTTAAAAGAAATTCCTATCAAAATTTTATAGTAAAAGCACTAAAGGGAAAATTCTTGGTTTCTTTTGCTCTTAGATAGCGATGTAAACGGAGATCACCTTATCATAGCTTCTTCCTTGTTATAATATGTCTCGAGTGATGAAAAAAAATCGAAGTTTTAAAATTCAAAAAGTTGTTTCTATTCATCTATGCAGCTGCTAAAACATCGGCATGTTATCAATGCACATTTTGTCCAAGAGACATTCTTTATTTAATGTCAGAACTTCAGTTATTCGTATAATTGAACCCTCACCGAATATTACAAATATGCAGGTAACTAAAGTTTGTATATACGAAGAAGAAGAAAAAAAGATTGAAATCAAGAAAGGTTCATTGTAAAAATTCATCCTCATTTTTATTTTATAAAATCGTTACATTTTTGTAAAAGGAGAGTAATTAACTCAGCATATTTAGATTTAGTCCATTGCAAAATATACTTTCAAGTTCGAAAAATTCATCGAAAATAACGTTGTTTCCAAAGTTAGAACTTCCTTTATTGTATGTCAATATATTTCCAATAATAAGGGGCAAAAATCAATTAATTAGTCACCCTCATCGACCTTTGAAAACATCTTATTTTTATTACTTCTTATTAGCGTTTATAACCTTTAGATGGATCGCCAATGTTCGGTTGCTTTTCCCAACCCTCCATTTTCGGAAGAAACAGAAAGAGCTAAATTTTTTACTATATTCTCTTTGGAGAAATCTTGTAATAGAGGCTCACCATTCGACACCACTGAACTGATTTCGATAAAAATCCTTACCCCTAAACATATTATCAAAAATTGCTTGTCGTCTTCTACCTTTTATTTTAGAGAGAAATCGAAAAAGCATTGTTTTATAATTCATTATAAATAGAGAAATCTTGAAATGAGGTTCGCTAGCCTCAGCCGCTGGGATCATGAATTTTTATATGAATTCTCAAAAGACTTTATTTCGTACGAAAGTTTATGTCTTTCGATTCTTAAAGATTCTTAGTTTACCTTTCAACGTCCTATATATTTACTATTATTACTATTTTTTATCCAATCTATATTTATACTTATATATATAATATACCTATATTTATATACTATACTTTTCTGATAGAGAATATTTTCTGTATCAGAAAAATATAGCAAAAATTTTCTTCAATTCCGACCACTGAGTCAACTTCAAAAGGTTTCACTTAATATAAAATCTCGTGACAATTAGTTTTATCAATATTTGCCAACCACCCAGCTAAAAATTTTAATTTCACACAATTGCACATGATCTATTAGTATCATCAATACCATTTTATCCATTTCATCTTTATTTCGAGTGATATTGCAAATAAAAAATTTGTCACATGCCTTAACTTAAACCATTGTAAAGTTTTTCCAAAATTTTGACGCACACTTTAGATTTCGCAGCTTGGAAATGCAAGTAAGTCCAACTGAGTGGGGAGGGGGGTACTTCAGATATGGGGATGGAAGCTCCTGATATGATGGTTGATTCTCCTCACCCACATGGGTGCAGTGTGGGGTATCAGTTACCTTCTATCGATGACAGCACTGGATACGGGATGGGTTGTACAGTATCCGGTGATGGCCCTCGTAACTAAACATTAGTTCCTGCCTATGCTGTCGCTGTGTCCAGTCGTTCAGATTTACTCGTATACCACTTGGGGATAGACTTGAACACCTGTTTATGACTTAAGTTTAAAGTATCGTTTGCCAATCAGAATTCTATATTATTGTGTATTATAATTGTACTTTCATTCTACTTTTGTAGAGATATGTAATAATCAAAGTCGATTGAAATGATCAAATCATTCTTATTAATATCAACCGTCTTAAGCGGACATATTAATAACATTAATGACCGAAATATTTTGATAAAAATCTTATCAAAACGAAGGAAATTACTGTCTTAAATTATGATTGCATGATGGTAGAGTATTCCGTTTAATTATTCATGCTTCAAAGTGGTGAAATCAATCGAGCTGAAAATTAGAGAAATCCATTCTCTATAAATTTGAAATTTAGAGGAATCTCCCTCAAAAAAATTTTTTTTAATTAATATTCTAAATATTATGTATTATATTTTATGTTATATTTTTATCCTATAATATTATGTGTATTAGATTCTATATAATATTTCTATTCTATAAAACAAAATACAATTTTTATGATAGAGGAAATAAATGAGCCTTGGTTACGTACTTAAGAGCCTGGAGGCTTTCATAGAAATTTTTAAAAAATGACAAAATCGGTGAATTTATTTAGTATCAGAACGGCAGATTGTTTCAGGGTTTTTATTTTCCACTCTAGCTAACTGTGTATTTATGGTTAAGTTTATTTATATAGGCGTTCCGTTATAAAACAACACTAGGGCTATTATGAGACGGACCTCATAATTTTGAACCTCGGTCAGATGGCGGAGACGACACTTGAGCCGGCACATCCTCTCCACCCATGCCATACCAGTGGGAGGACGTTTGATCCTGACAGATTTAATGCGCAGCAGACCCTATTATACTACGGCCCTTCGGTGGAATTAGATCTCGAAGCTGGAGCCCTATGGTTCAAAAAGTGGGACCTTACCACAAGGCCCCCACAGCCTCCCACTAAATGTGTAATGAAATAATGCTTTTGAATTATCTCTCAGAAACGATGGTGATTAGAGAAATGCACCATACATTTGTATTGTTTGACCTTCATATGACCATTCATGACATTAATTTCTGATGAATTACAACTCACGAAATTAGTAGAATATTAGTGAACTAGAGAAATTTTTCTTTGATTTCTAATCACCTTAGATGCTGCTACGATTTTCTGATATTGCTTCTCTGCACAGCTGGTTTGGTGGTAAGGTAAAGAGTTTTACAGATTTTTAGTATTCTCAGGGAATATTAAAGTTTGCTTCCTTACATAGTAATGGCCCTTAGAAATCATTTTTCTAAAATCTCATTTAAATTAATTGTAAATTCCTTCACTTTTAAATTTATGTTTCATTAATGGCACATAACCTAAACAATTAGAAAGTAATTTTCTTTGACCGATCCCTTTAACACAAAATTCAGATTCAATATAAAATGAAAAAAGCTTTTCATTGAACTGTAAACAGATTATAATTATACATATTGTATGTAGATAAAGAAAAGTTATATCATGACAAATAGCAGTGTAATAAATTAAGGTCCATCGCAGCATATATCCGTGCTCTCTAACGAGTGGGTATTATAATAAATTGATTTTATTAGCAAGCGACCAACGATTTACTTCTTAAGGTAGCCAAACACTTTAAAAACGTCAATTTCGCCAAAAATGGCATTTTAAAAAAATCTTTTATTGTATAGGTCAGTCTTTGGACTATCCAAAACAGGTTTACTTTTATATCTACGTTAATTAGAAAATTAATATATTAATATTTTCGTAATGATCAGTAAATCGGAAGTGGGCATTTAAATAACTGGAAGTATATCGATTTAAAAGACCAAAAACAAGTTAAAAATTTATATTAACACAAATTTAGTTTTAAATACGGAACTTTTCTTGCATTGAAAAATTCAAAATGCCACAAAATTGAACGATGCTTTAAGAAATTTGATGTTTAAGATGCCTAAAGAAGTTTTTGTTGAGATCTGAACTCTCAGAATAGAAGCGTTTATTTCTGTAATACATTTTAATGAAGGTTTTATAGGATTACAGAATATCCTTAAGGTTATTGGAGTGTATCTTATTGCAAACGCAGGTAGAGCATTTGCAGAGCGCGACAAGGACAGAATAAATAAATGTAAGCGGCATGCGCTGCCAAATGCAAACATTGTCAGAAAAAAATGATAAAAGAAAAAGAAAACTATTATACGCTGTGGAGAAAGAAGGTATAATCTTTAAATGTGATGAATTTTAAGTATGTACACGCATAATTTATTATTAAAATGTGTTACTGTATACTTTAAATACATTTTTCCCAAAATTGATTTTTACTTATTTTTCTCACTTCAAATCCAATAACTCAAAATGTAATTAAAATATTACTTTGAAATTGGGTGGATTTTGTCTTTATACTATTTTCTAGAAAAAGAATTAAAATAATTTAGATTGAGAGAATATATTTTTATGTACAGCCTATTGTTTGAATAATAACGTCATAAATTTACAAAAAATTTCGTGATAAATCCTTCTACTGGTTCTAAATTTTTTTATTTATAAATATAACTATACAATTGTTGTTCAAACTTTAGAGAAAACTATGTAGTTTATTTTGGTAAGTTTTGTATGGATGAGAGTAATAAGTTTTGATGTAGCTAATTTGAAGTTATTAAAGAATTTGCTTCAGTTTACGCTATTAAATGTCAGTTTTCGAAAAGTTTTAAAGTTTATTTCAAATACTGACTTCCTATTACTAATTTTGAATAGCCTCAAATCCAGAAATATGGTTAAAGTATGTCTTCACCATATTTTTATAAAAAAGTGCTCCGAACGTGTTCCAATACCTTAAAATGAAAAGTGCCTTAAAATTTAAAAAACATCGACAAGTAAACTTTCTATGAATGGCAAAATCTCTTGTGGTATTAGCGAGGCAAAGGAATATCATTCTATAGTTCCGAAACACGTTTAATCCGAGAAAATATGAGCTACTGTTTAGCTAACACGTGTTAATATTCCTCCTCATATTTTGCAGTAACCTGTTAAAATCTAAAAGAATAACCGTTTTCATCAAAACAGAAAGTGTTAACACAATTAGAATTCTGCAGCAAAGTAATTATAATCCTATGACCCTTTGTACTGTGTTTTCTATATATTTGAAATTTCAAATAAAACTAAAATATTTTACATAATTTAATGAATTCTCGCAAATGAATTCTATGAAAAAAGCTAGTTTTCTATTTAACCTTAATATATAAAAAAAATTCCAGTACTTACTTCCTGGACCATGAAAAAGTCTGACTCTGTTATCACCCCATCCTTGTTCAGGTCTAGAAAAATAAATAAAATGATGAACAAAATGCATGGAAATGCATTGTTTTTGCATTCGTCGAATGAAAATACAAATGATTTAACAATACTGAACAGAATATATTTCAAAGTTGTTTGCCTTACTATATCTATATTAATATTATATATATGGAAATTTGGATGAACTCCTTCAGAGTAATTGCAATTTCATCATTTCCACTTTATTTTAAAATTGTATTTTACGGGCTCTAACAAAAAATTAGTGACAGATGTGTAGAACGATGAATAGAATGGCTCAAGGCCTACTTAATAGTATAAATGAATAATATGATTCTTAAAATTGGAAGATTAAAAATATTTTGTTAAGATATCTGTTGTGAGAACAAGTTACATAAAATATTAATTGAATATTTTAGCGAATTTTGATACTGGCGAAACGACTGATCGCTAAAGGCGACTAGTAATTATAATAAATGTAAAATAATCGAATATAAATTGTGGGATAGCTTACCATAGAAAGTATTGAATTCGTAAAGAAGTTTATTTTTTCGAAAGTCTGAGATAGGCGCGTTATTTTCTTTAATCTTACTGATGTCTTGGCCCATTGTAGATTCGTATGGACATCTGAAAAGAAATAAATTAGCATAAATGTAAACTCATAAGTGAAGAATTCTTTATGAAGAGGTAGGTGCAATTATGTCAAACAGCTGTTTTAATATCCCGCATATAAATAGCTGAGTGGCGATGAAATTGTGTTTGTGTTTTTTCACTTACCTGATGAATTTTATTTCTAATTGTTAGTAAAATCTTCTATTATCTCTATGCTAAGATTTTCACAAATAATATAATTTCTTGCATATTATGGAGCATTTATTGTTAGTAATAGATAGACTACCTATAGAAAGACAACTTATTATTAGTAATAGATAATCTATATATAGGAAAACTACTTATTATTAGTAATAAATAATCTATCTATAGAAAAACTACTTATTATTAGTAATAGATAATCTATCTATAGAAAGACAACTTATTATTAGTAATAGATAATCTATCTATAGGAAAACTACTTATTATTAGTAATTGATAATCTATCTATAGAAAAACTACTTATTACAATGGTTCTTATGGCAAGATAACGGGTAAATTTCTTACATTATTTACCGGTCCTTAAACGCAAATCCATCCTATTGTGTAACAAGATAGCTATAATAATATGTGTTTGCATTTTAAATAGCTCGAAATATGTTGCTAGAAACGTAAAAACCTTGGACTAGTTCATAAATGGACCATCTAATTCTAAGGGGGTGGAAATGTGTAGGAAGGAGTTGAAATTTTCATTTTGCTATAATTTCCTTAATATTAAAGATAGAAAACTAAATCCAATAGCCAAATCCGCTCCTCATTAAGACGAATAGCCTTTGTTTTTATAAATTTTTTTGATAATCGCAATATTTTAAAAAGTTCAAAAGTGTCTTTCAAGTCTTAATTTTGACTATATTTGTCATCAATGCCACCAAATTGTAATTTTAGATATAATCTACCTCTGCCTTTTAGCTTGCCAAGTAGAATTTTTCTTTGAAGTATTTATACAATTTTGTTGTGAATTTGTACGGCTACGTCCCAAACTAGTTAAATATAAGGGAAGAAAGAATGCTGAGCGTATTTGTAAAGAAATACATTGTTCGGAAGTGCAAGAGGAGAATTTCTTCCATTTAACATAATTATTAAATGAATTTTATTCTAAAACATTTTTAGAACTATAAATGATTTCACTTAGCACATGTTTGCTGCCAAGTTTAGCTTCCAAAAACCTGACTTCTCTGTCCCAAATGAGATCATCACCAAAGACAATTCAATTTTATAATGAAAACGTTCATAACATGAAAAAGACAGGCATGGGACTTGTAGATGTTAATTAGAACCAGACAGGATTTGTACGATGCTTCAATTAAAGTGAGAATTAGTGGACCAGCAAGGGTTACAGGTGCACGGGGTATAAAGTAATTTGTTCTCTTCCATTCGTCGTCTGTCTCAACTGTACAGGATACACGAGCGATTCCTACTCAGCCACTTCTATTCAATTAGGGTAGAGTAAAGCACATATGGGCCACAACGACAACTAAACTGCTGATTCCTTAGACAAGAAGGTCATTTCTACAGGTATCCTCGTTCAAAATCCAGCTCTGGGAAGCTCTCTTAAAGGCGTATTCAATTAAATTGCGCCAACAACTAAGGTAAAAGGAATGGGATTATGTCTCAGCTGGTAAAAACATTTATTAAATTATTCCCAAAGTCTCCTTTGACTCAACATTATGGGAGTGGCAAGATATAATCGTTTCCATATTAAAAGATTCCGTGTTAAATAATATAATCACTGTGGCTCTGGTGCAGTAGGCGATGTATCCCATTATGCCCCTAGCTGTCTTTTCATCCCATTTTTTCATCTTTGCAAACCCACCTATGATCACGAAGGAACCTGGTGGATCAACGTAATGATTAACAAAACGTCCAAAATCAAAACTACAAATCCTGTGCAGTTTCTACACAATAACAAAGATTTGATTTCCCCGACCCAAAACAGAATAAATTTTTGTCTCTTTCCTCAATCAAGTGCTTATCCAAAAAAATTCTAGAGCTCGATTCCCCATCAAATACTCTTTATTGTATTTTGTACGGTTTTTTTTGTGCTATATGTAAACTTTACCTCTTTCCTTCTTAATAAATCCTTTTACGTGTGTTCATTCAAGAGAGTCCAGGGAGTCGTCATCTATGGTTTAATAAATATTGATAGCGCTTTGGGAATTGCATTATTTTTTTCCTCATCGTGATATTTCTTCTTTCGAAAAATAATGCAAATGCATTAATGCTCTCTCCAAATGGCGCCCTATATTTCTGACACCTGGACATAGTCACTCCCAACCACCACGAAGATATTAGGATTTAAACAATAAAACTGAATGACAGTACCCCGGCAACAGCAACACTGGCGGCAACTATGGTTGAGTCCTAAGGGTCATCACCATCTGCGGTACAACTCTTCCCGTTGGGAGTACGTTCCGACATAGATAGGAGTAGCCTACCCCCACCAGTTAGTGTACCCTCCAAGATGGCGAGATCCAACCACCATACCGGAGACCTCCCATCCTTATTTCAAGGTGCCCCCGGAGGGGAGAAGCCCGGGACATCTATACCCTTAATTCTATACATCTGTCTTCCCCGGTCTCTATTATACCACTGGTGAGGATGTCTTGCAACGTGAAAATGATTAACTTTGCAGTGCTTCCTAAAGCCAGAATTCAATTATATCTACAAAAAGGCAATTTCACTTTGGGGGAAATCAGAAGTGAAGATGTTTTCATAGAAGGGGTTTCAGATGTTCTCCCATGGGGTTCCAGCTTCAAAAGTTTCAATTACAAAGAGTATTTGATACATTTTGACTTGAAAAAGTTTTTAAACAGTTAATGATTACGTCAATTGGATCGCAATATATATATTGACAAAAATTCACAGCATGAAAAATACAAAAATACAATCAATTATTATGAGTACGTTTTAGACCACCGGAAGACCAAATATGGTAAATGGTAAATGTTAATAGTAAAGTAAAAGCTAGTAAAGGCTATTGCGTTGTATGTATTGTTATGAAGATACAGATTTCCCAAATTTCTTGTCCTGTGGTTAAAATCACATAAACAATTAGTATTTTCAAATATTATTTAAGATAAAATGATATTATACCAAAATATCTGAAATGTATTGCTTTTGATCAAAAATGGAAATTAGTACAGCAAGAAGTTAGAACCTTCATTTTTTATTTCAGTTAAATAAAGATCCAATAACAAAGAATGTAATAGTAAAAAAAATTTGATCTCAGGATTTTAATAAATCTGCAATTTTAAACCTTCATGATTCCGAAAAATACATTTTTGGAATTATATCTGTCTGTGTATAAACACGTTGAACAAGAAGATGAAATTTCTTCTTTACATCAGATATTTGGTATAATATTTCTATTAATATTTTGAACAAAATCCTTTCAGAAGTAATCTAGCTGATTTGTTGTTCAAAATAAGTTAATTACTACCAAACGAAGAGAGCAAGATAGATAAAATTTGGAGCACAGATTTAACATCCATAGATATTTATCAAGTCCGTACTTTCAAAAGTTTATAAACATTATTATCCAAAAATTCAATGACTCCGATATGCAATTTAATATGTGGTCTTACGACTACGATCGTACTTTTTTTTATCATCTTTCAGTTGGTTCAAAAACAAGTAATATAAAAAAGATTTAAAGTCAATTCCTACTTTGGCCAACAAAGAATTTTTTTATTTTATTTACTTTTTATTAAATTATTATGATTAATAAAAATAATTTATCAAAAAATTACTGATTTTCTTTAGAATTGATCTCGCAATTTGCATCTTCACGTGAAAAATACTGAAATCCTCGCATTTTACCGATTGAGCTACTGACAGTTTTTTTTCAATTTTCCTTACAAACTGCAGGAATTCTAGTTAAAGTATTAAAAATTAATTAAATTTAGAGAATGAATTAATATTTTTAAAAAACTGTATTAACATCTAGTGCCATCCACCATCAATTTAAAAAATGTATTTGAACTGGAGTGGATGAATAAAAAGTATTTTATAAACGATTGAAAAATTTAACAAAATATATCTATGGAGAGTGTGAATTAATCGTATGAATTAAAAAGATATGCAAAATACACATTTCGGGTTCTAGCGCTTGCATATAAATTGCCTCCTAGTGATTAATCGCCAACGATTGCATGCCATTAATTCGCCAAATGGCGATGTTTAAATTGATGGTGGATGGTCACTTGACTAATTCTCATTTATTAGAGAATTAGTCAAGTGACCACTTTTGTCGGTTAGACACAGCAACCTCCATTAACCCAAACCGAATTTCCCTTCAAACACATTATTGGAAAAAAAATCTTACTTGAATTTTAGTCAATTACCAACAATCCAGAGCCGACCTTCACAATAAAGGGGCCCGGGTGCAAGAAACTATGAGTAGCCCTTATTTTTTTGCGAAGATATGCTGATACATCAATTACTTCATAAAAATTACAACTTAGAAGCAGTAATGCAAATTGCATTGCTAGGAATTGATCGTTTAATATATCTTCGTTTCACTTTTTGTTTTTGCAACAGAGCAAACATACTTAGAGGAAAGCATAAAAACTATCACATTATATGAAGAAAAAAGTAAATTGCTGATGATTTATTAGTCAATTTAAACCCAGCCTCAGACTCGACTTCTAGCCTCCGCTTGCAAACGGAATTCGCGCCACTCTGTTTGAAAGGGATTTCTTAATACATAAATTAACGTTTCTCCCCTTTTTATAGGTATTAATGTGATAATATCCCAATGACGACGCTCAATTAGCCACGTGTAAACAAATCTATATACTTTCAACAAGTGCGTTGTTACTTATGACACTTGCCATGGTCAAGCCTTCTGCTGATACAGCAGCAGATTTAAGCCGAAAGGAGAGTCTCTTGTTTCTGAAGTAGCGACAACTAGGGCCAAGAGTACGACTTAGTTACACACTCACCAATTTACTTGCACAGACCCTTTTTACAAGGGGGCACATTCATACTCCTTACAGATAGAAAACAGAAGAACAGCCATGCCTGAACCGGGACTCGAACCCGGGATTTCCAGAACACGAGGAAGACGAGCTACCTCTGAGCCAGAAAGTCGGCTCAACAAGTGTAAACGCTATTATTGTTCATAACACTACTTTCTTAATCATGGTGGGGGGGGACGTATCTAATAGTACATAGCATCCGCCACACTCTCCAGATGGCCGGCCTTACAACAATAGATCATTATTTTGAAAGTAAAATTATGTGCATTTCTTAGGCGTAGTACTTAATTAACGTGTTGTGTAATAGCATATTGATTTTGAACACGAAGAAAGGCGTATACTTTTAAAGTATTATGCAATAAGACTAAAGAAGCATTTATTAAAAATTGCTGATTCATATCTTTTTGGCTGAGCGATTACAAAAGAAATGTCTGAAAAGCGGTGAATCAGCTCTCATATAATTTGTGCCCATTTTAAGTTTCATAAAGTTTTGTTTGAAAATTTTATTTTCAAAATCTAACTGCTCGGAATTTTAAAATGATAATACTTAAAGAAAAATTCGACTTGAAAAAATTCAGAAATAAACTTATCGTTTTAAATCAAACTATCGAAATTAAGAGTAAAACAGAGTAATTACATAAAAAAATGAAGTCGCAAATTTTTGGAATTTGACTATTAATATTTGTACTTCAATTAGATTTTACTAATCCAAATTATTTTAATCTCTAAGAGTAAGAAAAATTTATACAAGATGTAAAAAAAGAAAAGAATTCCATTTTTTTAAATTAATGCGTTTGTTTTTCTATATTTTGAAAACTGGAGTTTCCGAAAATTCTGGAATTATTTATAGAAGAGCTCTTTCAAGAAGTTAATTAGTTCTTTAAGCGAATACTCTTTTCTACATCATTTCAAAAGTCTAGAAAATTAATTTTTTAAATAGAGTATATTCAACTTTTTAAAAATAAAAATAACAAATTTTTCATTATATCTGTTCAATACACCTCACAATGAATTCATTTAATTTCATTAAGAGTCATCGGAGGACTTTGCCATTTTGTTTAATAGATTTAATAATTCTTGTACATGAAAATCCTACAGACAACCGATGTTGTAAATTAACGCATGGTTAAAATAATTTAAATTCAGTTGCATTTGTAATATTAAAGGCATTAACGATTATATGTGATATTTAAGAAGCAATCGAAAATTATGTCTACAAATCACATGCATTATTATGAGGAAAATTATTGAATTGAGAAACTTAAAGAATAATATTATTTAAATTAGTGAGTTCAAATTTTATTTTGCTTTGTTTATTTACCTTATATACTTTAAAGGAATTTGCAATTAGCATATAAAAACAAATAATTTATTTAATTTAGTTTGCATATAAAATATTAACAAACTATTCACTTGAATGAAATATTCTGTATCAAGGGTATAAAAAGATTTGTGAATACAGAATATTTATATTTGTTTTAATAAAATTTGCATATTTACTTATTTTTACTAATTAAATTGTACCATCAAATATTAATAATATAAAGTTCTATTCCCAGAATTTATTTGATTTTTTAAAAAAGATGATAGTTAAAAATATGAATTTTTTTATTAAGGAAGGAAATTTAATTAAAAAAAATTATTGAATTGTTATAGAAGTACATTTCTGCAGTAGAGAAAAAAAGCAAAATTATTTATTATTTTAATTATGATAATAAAATAATCAATTATTCTAATATTTAGCCTTATTTTGAAATTAGAAGTTGAAATTTATTCGAAAAAAAATTACTAACTATTCCTTCCTACCATTGAAACATCAACAGATTATTATCATAGTGTAACGAAATATGTCCTATAATCATATTGATATGATAATATTCTAGGACAGGAATATCACATATAATTTGCGATACGAGTAACGGCCAATATTTGAAGAAAAAATCCTTGATAACGCACTGCAGGACAAAATAGTGAACCTAAAGTTGCTAAAATTGGCAAATAATTACTTCTTAAGTGATTACTAAGAAAAGACTTTCCAAAATTTAATTTCGATTTTATTTTTAAAATTAATTTAATTTTTAATTTTTTTCCTTAATAACTTCAGTGTAAATTTTTACCCAAAAACTATTTTAAGACTCTTAGAAATTCCATGAATGAGATTCTATTCATGCAATTTCTTTTTATATATATAAACTCAATAAATTTTTAAAATATTTTTAAGCTCTATTTAAAATAACACTTTTTATTGTTTCAATTATTAGATTTATATCCACTCAAGATGTGCCGATATTAAATATAATATTATTGTGTTCATTTGAAAAGTAATAATTAAGAATAAAATTAAAGAAAGCAGCTTAAAGCATTATCGGACTAAAAATAGAAGTTAGAGTCTCTATTAAATGTGTTGCAATATTTCACAATTCCATTTATAAAATTTCTAACCCAGCTATCAAACAAATTGGATTTTTTTAATTCTAAAGAAAAGCATCCGTTTTTACAATTCTGAAGTCGTACTCACCTCTCGGATAGTATTAAGAACTCATATTCCAGAGCAGTCTTCCCAAAATGACAATGCAGGGCAAGTCAGGCACTGTCCCCTTGCGTTTACTGTCCAGTGTTTCGCAAGGTTCGAACCGGAGCCATTAATGACAGCTTAAAAATCGTAAATAAACAAACAAAAAAAGGGACCAATATTTGTGTGCCACTGTCACAAAAGACACGTGGGAGTGACGTCAGCGGAACGGCGGGAGAAAAAGAGCAGGTGTTTTCTGCCGACGGAATAAATAATCGTGCATTTGTTTTTATCTGATTGGATTGTGAATTAAACTAGATTCATCGCATTTGTGGTTTTTCTGTGCTGGTACCATTCTGCTCATTGCGAAAGTCTCTTCTGCAAATAGTCACTGATTTCTGGATTATTTACTCAGTGTTTGATAAAACAGATGGTTGCAGTGAGCGATTAATTGATTAAAAAAAAGTGCCAGTTCAGTAAATTCCAAAAATAAATAAACAGCTTTACGGTTTGTAAAATTTATTTAGAAAACTTTTTAAAACACGTTCGTTTATTCGATTAACATCTTTATATATCGAATGTAAGTTGGCAAAACATATAAGCTGCAATTTTCAATAATAATTTTTCTTTTAGAAAATGCTAGTGGAAATAGTCTCATCAAAACTTTCCCTCATATTCTCTAATGAATGGATATTACGCATTCAGCAACATAAATAAATGAGTTTAGCGAAAACGCAGTGAACGCTGCGCTATATATATATATATATATATATATATATATATAAACCAGAAGTTGACACAAAACTATAATGACCAAATTTCAATAATTATTATCAAGTTGTTGTTGTTGTTGTTACTTATGGAATTTTACAAGCCCGTTGACGAACTGTCAGCGATTTAAGCCGAGTGAGCTTCTCCTGTTTTTTCAATAGCGCCGACTAGGGCCAAGAGTACGACTTAGCTACTTCATGTGTCACATTCGTTTCCACAACCCTTTTTTTTTACGGAGGACGCAAACAACTATGCCCGCACAAGGCTCAAACCCGAAATCACAGAGCTACTCCTATGCCAGGACGCCGGCCTTATTAAAATGAAACTGTATGAGGTTATTTCAGTTTGAGGTTTTAGAAGTCTCGAAATGTGCAGGCAACAAATTGGCGATTTATCGCTTTTAAAACATCATTTTTTCATTTTTAGGGTTATTGGAAAATAATGCAGAAGGTTGCCACATTTAGTAATTTTTTGCCAAGAAAAAAATAATTTAAAAACAGAATTTTAATTTGTAATTCAAAAGTTTAAGTCAATGGCAACTTTGTTACATTTTTGTTGTTGTTGTTATACATGATGTTGTACTGATTTGAGGTTTTTAAAACCACAAAATGAAAGGGTAAGTCATACAACTCTAGGACCCTCCACGAAGGAATACGAATTAAAACCATAAAACTGAATGACAAGACGGCTTCAACAGCAAAACTGGCCGGAACTGTGGTTGAATTCTAAGGGCCTTTACCGGGCACGTTACAACCTTTCCCGTAAGAAGTATGACTCGTCATCGATGCAAGCAACCTACCCCCACCTATTAATGTACCCTTCAGAGTGGCGAGATCCAACCACCATGCCGGAAGCATCTCATCCTCGTTTTGAGGTGCACCCAGGGGGTGGGGAAATAAATGAAAAAAATAATAGGACAATCTACGCCAGGAATTCCTTACCTTGAAACATTTGAATCTATAGAGCAACATTTGAGGAATACTATAGGTGAGACAATACATCTCAATTAAGCTTCTTTTGACTAGTCTGGCTACATATAGGCGAGCACTTTCGTGTTAGTAAACAATCTTGATAATCTGTGCGTACCTAATTCAGTGCTTTGTTTAAATCATCAGCTACTGTTTGTTTTGTTCACCAATATTGATTTTATCAAATAGTGCTTCCAAACTTGTATCCTTGATTTTTTTTTAGTAGTTTATCATGCTCTTAATCATGCGTATCGATTTTATCGTTTTTCAATCAATGAAACCACTTTTTTCAAGTTGTATTCGATGAAGCACGTTCTCTGTAAATGTCCAGTGCAGCCGATATATTTCTGCTCCCACACAATTTGCATAGAAGTAATATAACACAACTTTAGGCAAGCTAGCCACCTTGGTCAACTGACTTGTTCACCGAGATTGACTTTTCAGGTTGTAAAATATTAATGGGAAATGAATGTTTTGTTTTAAATATTTCACCTAGTTATTTGATAAGACCGTATAATATGAATTTAGTTGAATAATGCAAGGCCTTTCAAATTAAAAAAGATTAAAATGAAATCTACTATGCACATTTCAATGTATCATGTCAGAACATAATATCTTGAACGGCCAAGCACCATATGCTCGTGCAAGTTAAATTATATTTTTATTCATTTTAATCGTTTCATTGAATGAGTCACTTAAGTATTGCAAACGATCCAAAAAAAACTTTGTCTCGCATTTATTATTTTAAAAAATATCACATTTCCTATTTATTTTATTTCATATAATCACGTGCTCAAAATGACATTTTTCTAGGTTTTATTTGCTGTAGTCTTTAACTTATTTTTTATTAATCAGGGCTTTTGTAAATGTGATAGCAACTCGTCATTAAAAACTTTTTTTTAGTTGCTCGTGCAGAAAATAAAATTGCAATTTTTCGCCTACGGATTTTTGTTGACGCCAAAAACCTCATCCCCAAAACAACATCATGTTCTGACATGATAAAAATGTGACCTAACATTTTAAAACCAGAATAGAACATCCTACGTCAGAATTAAAATTTAATTAATTAATTTTTTTATATTCTCAATTTTAATATTGGCAAAAGCACGTGGTTTAGTGTTTTGATAAATGACTCGGAATTTCATCTTAACATTAAAAATTATTTGTTACAAATTGTGGGTTACATTTAAAAAAAATGTTTATTAAAAATAAACACTGAACAGAAATGAAATTGGTATTAGTACAAACCAGCGGGTGACCGAGCTCCGCTCGGAGAAAACAGGTATCGAAGCTAACTCGAATATTTAAATTTTCAATTGTGATTTATCAAAACAATACATGCCGTATTTAGTAAAAATATCAAAGTTATCATTTTTTTCCTGATGAATGTTGAAATGTCGGAAATGTGGGGCGATTTTCGACTTGGCAACCATTCCTCGTATTATAGTATAAGATAAAATTAAAACTTAAGCTCCAAGCATGCGTTACGAGTAAAAGGGAAAAAATTATCTTATTAATATGTTGCCATCAGATTGACAAAAACTCAAATTTAAAAAATAAATTATTATTGCGCATTAAACATATAAAAATGCAATTTTCATCACGTGTCTGCATGAAATGAAAAAAAATATATATGAATATTGATATAGATGGCAGCACGTTACCACTTGAAAATTTAAGTAGCCATTATGACGAACTAATAAAGTTTGAAAATATCCTATCTGTAACTCCGAACTGCTCAACCGTAGCGCTTCAAAACCGGCGCCAATCGATTCCTCGTGGCCAAAAACCCCAGACCCCCAAGTTTACCGGAGTTTATTAATTCTGGGGCGATTTTCGACTTGACAACCATTCCTCGTATTATAGTATGATATAAGTTTTGCACACACAAAAATATGCAGTGGTTAAGACTATTTTTGCCCACGATTTAATTTTGTATGTTACATATCTCTTAATTTCTTTTGCATTTTCTTTCTTCTGGGAGAATCGAGTTTTTGGGATGACATTTCAAAGCTGGGAATAATATTTCGAAGCTTCATTAATTAGCAAAACACTGGATTAAATGCTACTGTAAAAATGCTTAAAGAAACTGTCTGAAAGGCTCGTACGGCAATCTGCTTGCATCTGGCTGTTGCCATTCGACAGTATGTAAAAATAGCGATTTCTGTGTCATATCTAGAAATGCTGTTTGTTTGTGTCATATCCCAGCGTGTTTTTTAAAGTATAATAATAATAATAATAACATTTATTAGTTGTTAAGCGTGTTGTTGTTTCTTATGTCTATGCCATGGACAAGCTCCCTGAGTCAGTAAACGCATGAAGCTCAATCAGCGTTTCTTATTTTATAGTAACGCCAACTAAGGCCAAGAGTACGACTTTTGCTACTCATTTACCGCATTCACTGCACAGCCCCTTTTTACAAGGGGCACATTCCCACACCTTACAGATAGAAAACAGTAGAACAACCATGCCGGAATCGGGATTCGAACCCTGGATGCTCAGATCACGGAGAAGACTTGCTATCCCTCTACCAGGACGCCGACAGATGTTAAGCCTTGATTTTTAAAGGTTATTATCAAACCTTCGAATACAACTTTCCCGATAAATCTGCATTAACGCCATCTATTGACAGTGGGCGAAGTCATATTTATATATCTAACATATATTCAATATTTATATTCCCAGCATATAAAATTTTGGATCTGACAGGTTGAAAGATAGAGTTCTTAAATTCATGGAAAATTATCTTCAAACACTAAGTCAGAAAACGCTCTGTTTGCGCAAGTGTGTGTTAAAATTGTGCTGGGGACGTTTCTGTAGCTTACTCGTTATACAAAAATAGTATAGCACGAAATACGTTTTCCAACAATCGCTGTTTTTCCAATACCGGATCTTTTACCTTTACGGACCTTCACAGAATAAAACGGAGCGAAGACTGTTTCCTAAGAATGAATTATTGCCCATTATACCCGAAACAAATTTTCTAAAATTTGCAGAACATGAACGATTGTTTTCAAAAATATTGATTTACGACCGCACGTGCTGGTTTGAACGTTCGAAGTAAACCAACTCCATTGTCTTTCTCGTCGCTAATTTCTGGTGAAAGTGAATAATTGCTCAATCACGGAATTTCAGACAAGACTCTCCGAATTTACTGTGAATTACTACTACCTTGGTGAGGGCCGATGTACATGAAACAAAAGCAAACATTCGAATTACTTTTAAATGCAGCAAAGTAAGTTTTTTTTTAAAAAAAATCTCATTTTTTCTTTCTTTCTTATATACGAGTATAGAGAGAATATAGTAATTGTCAAAGAATTTAAATTCAAGATTTTGACAAATTTTCACATTTTAAACTTCCCTAAGTTCGAAAAACACAATTTTCAGAAATTATCCAACTATCTGTCTGTGACAAAGATAACTGAAAAACGCTTTGAGCTAGAGAGTTGAAATTTTGTATGGAATCTTAGCACTTAATTTATAGATTTCTGTCAAATTTTTAGCAAATTCCATGCAAAGAAAGTCTGTCTGTCCGTCTGTCCAGATATAAGTTAACACAATAATTTACGAAATAATAAATAAAAGCCGGCGTCCTGGCATAGAAGTAGCATGTCTTATCTGAGTACTGGGCGTCCTGGGTTCGAGTCCCGGGTCGTGCATGGTTGTTTTTCTGAGTTCTATCTATAAGGTGTATGAATATACCCTCTTGTAAAAAGGGGCTGTGCAAGTGACTGTGATGAGTGTGTAGCTAAGTCGTTTTTTTGGTACTGGTTGGCGCTACTTCAAAACAAGAGACGCTCCTTTCGGCTTAAAATTCGTTGATAACTCAGCGAAGCTTGTCCATGGCAAGTGTCACTAATAATAACATCAAAAAAACTTAGATAGATGATTTCGATGGACAGTTTTAACATCTATAGAGTAGGCACTTGATAAAGTTTGAGTCAAATTCAACTGCGACTGTCTGTCGGTCTGCACTTTTATAAACTTCCTATATCAAAATTAGTATTGGATTTTGTGACTGCAAGTGTAGATTTGAATCAAATTCAGTAGTTGTAGTCAGTTTGAAAAAAAAATCTAAAACACAAATTCGGTTTTCGTATGATATTATTCTCGTGCCCGGGATTAATCGCCAAATAACTTGCCAAGGACGGCTAAGTATGTAATAAAAACGCTAAGTTTTCGCCAAAAGTTAATATTTCGTAATTAATGTAACCAGTGACATTTAAGGTGTTCTATGGCATGATAAGTTATTCGAGAATATGTGAGAAAGTTTTGGGATGACCACTCCCATTGTTTTTTTTCTTCATAGTGAGTTAAAATATCTTGAAACGAGAGGAAATTATTTTGGAAAGAGGGAAATATGCATTAAATATGTTTCAAATATACCTAACATTGTTCTTCTATATAAGTATATTCGGCGACCAATTCGTTCTACTGGAATATTGATTTTTCTAACTGTAAAATTGTTATAATTAAAAGCATTTTGTAAAAAATAATCATTTTTATTATGTCAGAACATGATGTTATTTTGGGAATGAGGTTTGTGGAGTCAACAAAAATCCGTAAGCGAAAAATTGAAATTTTATCATCTGCACGAGCATTTCAAAATAATCTGCTTTTAATAACGCGTTGCCATTGCATTTACGAAAGCTCTGATTTAAAAAAGATAAGTTAATGACTACGGCAAATAAAACCTAGAAAACTGTCATTTTGAGCACGCTATTATATAAAATGAAATAAATAGGAAATGTGATATTTTTTTAGACAATAAATGCGAGACAAATTTTTTTAATGTTCTAAGAAAACAATTTTTATAAAAACTTTAATTTTAAAAGTAGTATAAACATGTTATTTAATTTGAGGAAACACAAAATTTAGTTTCAATTTATCATAACGCTAAAAAAACTTGTTACAGATTATGTATACAATTTATATTTTTAAAAATCCTTAAAATTAAACAGAAGATTTTACGAAAACGTAATTGGTATCACTGTAAACCTTATTTTTTAAAAAAAAAGTTGATAACATTAAATTAATTTCGGCGATATACTTAACATATTAAGTGACTAACTGTTTACCCACCATATTAATTTTGGGGATTTATTTATATTTTCAATCTACTTTAATGAGTTACAATAAAATCTTACTTAATAAGCACCTCTCATAACGAGTGATTTGATTGCCAAGAAAATAAGGACGTAAAAAAAAAGATGCTCGTTTAACGAGCGATGTTTTGCAGAACGAGATGACACATGCTGTACTCACATGCTATGGTTCACATGCTGTATTCCCATGTTATGGTTCATATGCAATATTTATTTGTTTGTATCTGCACTAAGTATTTTTTTTAAACTTATATCTACATGGAATAAGCCTTGGATGGATAGAATTGTCGAATGCGACTCCGAATTTCAGATAGTGTCCGTGGGTTTTAATCAACAAAAATGTGTGTCTAGTCAAAGTCATGGGCCGAATGTGGCTGGCAACGATATAGATGAGCTAATGGAAGAACCAGGACCTGACTAAGCCAGGGGCATACGGAGCAGTCGCTCTGGGCCCCCACATGAGGGGGCCCCAAATCGAATAATAATTTTATTTTACGTTTCCTTCTTTAATGAATGCTCTTTATTACTAAAGTAATGAAGAAGAGGGGGCCCCAAAGAAGTTTTTGCCCTGCACCCCAACTAGGCTAAGTCGGACGCTGGAAAGAACATGGCCAGAACTACCGAAGAGTTTACGGAGCTGCACTTTGTGACACAGTAAAAGGCTGCAGAGGAGATTTGGCTAGACGAAGAAATAGTAACATCAGAAGAGTAGCAACCTTCTCATGAAACAAGGAAGAAGCCACAAACATAAAAAATATTGCATTGTACATTGGTAAACATCGTCCTAATAATACAAAAGCTATATACAACAACAAATTCATTTAACGACAATATTGTGACAAACTTGTTTTCTTAAAAGCTATCTAGTAAGATCTACTATTATTCATAAAAATAAATTTACCTTGATCAATGTTTTTTTTAATATTTTGATTCAAAGTTCCATGAAGGATTCACCTTGTAACTGAAAATGAGGAGCTTCTGGTATAGTTTTTGACTCTCGCCACCCTTGTAAGTACACGAAAAGGTGGGGATCTGGCTCCTCCCCTCGATAACACTGGACAACAAAATTTTGGTTTTTGTTTGTTACAAGAACAAAAATGGCTGAATCTTATAGTACTTTTGACGCTGATTTCAAATATGAAAACGGTTTCTTTCCATCGGGCACAGTTTTTTTGTAATAAGCAATTACTTTGTTTGAAAAAACATTTTACTATGGTATGATCATATGATGTATATGTGAAATTTCTACATACCTAAAATTTGCTTCGTTTTGATTTTCTGGTGTATTCTGCAGTAGGTGCATCAGTCATGAGATTCCAGCAGTAGACAGCCAGCATTCTTGTACTCCACTTTCCCTGGTAGCGTTTTTCCATGGCAGATATTTCCTGGTGAAAGCGTTCACCATGTTCATCACTCACAGCTCCGAGATTTTGGGGAAAGAAATCCAGATGTGAATCTAAGAAGTGGATTTTTAGTGGCATATTACACCCAAGTGCTTTATAGTTCTTTAGAAGATCAGTTATAAGTCCTCTGTAGTTATCTGCCTTGTAATTTCCAAGGAAGTTCTTAACAACTTTTTTAAAAGATTCCCAAGCAGCAACTTCACAGTTATTCAAATTTTTTTCAAATTCAGTATCACTCATTAATTTTCTTATATCTGGACCAACAAATATACCTTCTTTTATCTTTGCTTCGCTTAATTTAGGGAACTTGTTTCTTAGATACTGAAATCCATTCCCCTCACAATCCATTGCTTTAACAAAATTTTTCATCAAGCCTAGCTTAATGTGTAGAGGCGGGAGGTACCCTTTTTCAGGTTTTACTAGTGCTGGGTGTACAACATTCTTCTCTCCCACAGCCAATCTTTCTCGTTTTGGCCACTCTTTTTTGACGTAATGATTAATGCGGTCTCTGCTGTCCCACTCACACAAGAAACAGCAAAATTTCGTATACCCAAGTTGTAAACCAAGTAACAGTGCTATTACTTTCAGGTCTCCACAAATATGCCATAAATGTTTCTCGTACTTAATCATATTCAACACAAGTTTCATGTTTTCGTATGTTTCCTTCATGTTTGCTGCATGAGCTACAGGGATTGATGGGTATTTATTTCCTACATGAAGAAGGACTGCTTTCAAACTATGTTTTGAAGAGTCGATAAAAAGACGCCACTCATCAGGATGGTGAAGGTGTCCAAAAGCTTCAAGTAAAGAGTCCACATCGTGACAGTAAACTAAGTCCTTATACTGACTGAAGAATCGTTCAAAATCACACTGTCTGTCACGAAAAGCAGATACTTTTCTTTCATGTTGCAAAAGATTCCATCCTTTCAGACGTGATGCAAGAAGTTCTGATTGATTTTTTGATAAATGTAGATCACGAACGAGATCATTTAATTCTGACTGATTTATCAAGTGTGGTATTACGTTTGTATTGTCTAAAAAGTCTGTGTCTCTCGTATCTTCATCATTAGATAAATCTGATTTATCTTGATCAGTAACAGCATCTTCATCTAATTCCCATGTTTTTGGTGGTACTGGAATTGGGAGTTGTGGATTATGAGGAACAGGTCTTAAAGCAGAAGGAATATTAGGATATGTAACCGTATGTCTTGTCTTAGCTGTAATACCGGATATTTTCGTTGTACAAAAATAACAGTCCATTGAGTGATCCTTTGGTTCCCTCCAAACCATTGGAATTGCAAACGTCATGTGACGAGATCCATTCAGCCATCCAGTTAACAATGTTACACAAGAATTGCAACAAATATGAGGTGCCCAGGATTTGTCTTGATCGCCAACGTCATGTGACGAGATCCATTCAGCCACCCAGTTAACAATGTTACACAAGAATTGCAACAAATATGAGGTGCCCAGGATTTGTCTTGATCGCCAACTTTACATCCAAAATATAACTCGTATGCTTTTTTTATCAGTGGAGTTATATTTCTCCTCTGAGACTTTAATGTTAACTCACCACAGATGTAGCAGAAACTATTTGGATGGTTTATACAATTTCGTGGCATTTTTATTATAAGTTCACTGTTATATACCCACTGACAAACACAAATTGCAAAAATGTTAAAACTTCATACACACATAATGTTTACAGCTACACTGACGCGATACAAAATGTATTATAAGTAGTTAGAAAAGTAGTTGCACCATGAACGTATTCACATGGGAGCTCGCACTAAACTGTTGCAATAGTTACTCATTCTTAGTCAGCAATTGACAGTGTTTGTTTAATGTACTCCAGTGCTGAGTCATCAACATTGTAATTCATGGAGTATGATGAGTGACTCATGCGGTGTGACTAATAGGTGATGTAATCGAACCCTATCTTACTGTATGATGTACTGCATATAATAACATTAATTTTATTGTTTTAGTCGCTTGTAATGAATTGTTATTAAACTGATAAGTTATTTTACTTTAATTTTCATCAATATAATTGCAGTAACATAATAAATTAATTAGAGATAAGTATATTTCACTCACATGGTTCATGCCCTGAATGACCTTGCTAGGAATACAGAAAGAGGTATTACAAAAAAACTAAGCCCGATGGAGAAATTCTGACTTCATATTTGGATTCAGCGCCCAAAAATACATAAGACTCAGCAAATATTAGCCATGTAACAAAATCACTGTTGACCAGTGTAATGGGTCGTACTTCCTTAGGAAATAGTTGTACCGTGGCCGGTGATGACCCTTAGGATTCAACCACAGTTCCTACCAGTGTTACTGATATGAACTGCGACTGTCCAGTCATTCAAGTTTGTCCAGGTATCTTCTAGAGGGTCGGAGTTATGTGGTTATATTGATTCGAAAAATAAATGCTTTATTTTTAATATGCTAATTTTTATAAATACTTTTCAAATTCTTCGTTTGTTATATTTTCTCAATAGTTTTTAAAATCTCTCATGACATACAATGTAGTAATAAAACGCGCTGAAATATTTTAAATTAAAAATAAAGTTAAGAGGAAGCGATAAATGTAATTATATTTCATAATCTAATTTATATCATAATTAATTTCTAAATTTTTATCTTAATTTAGCCCATATTAACCCCATTCAAAAATGACTTCGTATTTCCTAATCCAATGCTTTTTTCATTTTTTTTCATAAACACTTTCATGACATTTTAAAAGAATGTCGAAGACTTGTCGTTCAGAAATATTCGAGAGATGAGATAACTCGTCCTCTACTCAAGGTTTTTCTATATTATTGCAGTGCATCTTATATATAAATAGATATATATTTATAATAAGCATATATATCTTAGCACAGAGGGTGAGACAAAAGCGAGCTCTTGCTGCGAAGGAAGTATTGATGCAACACTCCCTCTATATACCTGCAAATCTCAGCATTTTCTCACGCTCCGAATGAAGGTATAAAAATCCATTATGTTTGCAACATTCTTTTAAAGGTTTCTAAATTATTCTCTTCTAAGATTGCATACATCAAAGAGATCCCTATCAAAATTCTCATAGTAAAACCAGTGAAAGGAAAAATATGGTTTCTTTTTCTCTTCTGTACTGGTATCACGATGTAAACGGACGCCAGTTTTATCATTGACTCTTGAACATAATATGCCTCCTGGATGAAATAAATCATTCCAAAATTTTCTAGTTTCTTCTAATCGGCCACGCATCTTTTAAGACATTTTTAAATGTATGTCACGGTAGAGAGCGTTTATACCAGACGCCATGGAATCTTTCGTTTTTAAGGTTACAAATTTCACCACTGCAGACGACTTTTTTTACAGTTTCCTCCCTTACCTCAACAAAAACAGAATGCTGGTCATATCCTTAATCGAATGCATAGGTCTCATTCACGTTAAACCCATCCTAAAAGGAGTGACCACGGATTGGAAAAAGTGAATTATAGATAAGAAAAATCATTAAAATATTAAAGCGTAATAACCAACCAATTTCGAGAGAATGGCTCTTAAACTTTCAATATAGCTTATTTACTAATAATAATAACGTTGTCGAGCTTTCGAACTGCGCGGTCGTTAAGGCGTTGCCTTAATATTTACGATTTCGATCCTATGCTTGTACTTTTTTAAATTTTGTATTTTTTTAATTATTTCAAATTAATTTAAATTTTGATTAATATATTTTCAATTTTTATCCAAAAAGTAAATGATAGTTCTTCTAATTCTTGAAATATAATTTAATTTTTAGAAGTGAAACAAATATATATTTTATTGCGTTTCCTTATAAAATAAATCAGAATTACATAAATTAAATTACCAATTTTAAGGTGATTTTAGTTGATGTGTTATTCCTTTTTGTATGCGAAAGAAAATACTTTGTCTTTTAATATACAAGTGATAACTTTATTATAAAAAGAAAAATAATCATGTTCATTCATATAGTATTTGAATTATAATTATAATTGACTTTAAGTGATAAAATATGGGAAAATATAATTTCAACGATAAAAATATAATTTATATAACTTTTTTCATCTTAAAATTACCAAAAGTTTTACATTTTAGGAATTTAATAATGACAAATTATTTTCTATAATTCAATGGAATTATATTTATATCGAAAATTAAAGAGTTATTTATTAGTTATTTTATACCAACAAACGTTTTCAATATTAATAATCGGAAAGAAAAAGTTGAGCAGAGCAGGTGTTAGTTATGGAATACCTACCTATTTAATGTTATGATACAGTATGCTTCTGATTCTGCCAGATTCTCTGAAGAAAGGCAAATATTTTTTTTACATGTAAACTATACTTGTTTTCTAATCGATTCCTTTGAGATTTCTCTTGTTGATATTCATTATTATGAATGTGGTAAGATTTTGTTTCTAATGTTTTTACGATAATTCCATTTGATTCATTACCATTTTGATTCTTATACGCATTATAAAATTATTGAAATATTTTTATGATATAAGTAATTATAATTAATATTAATCATCATGTAAATTAAATTCGTAATTATTTTTCATACTTAAAAATAAAATTATGATTCAAATATTCGAAATGTAAAAAAATATTTTTTGAATTAAAAAGGGGTAACTTATTAATTAAAACTGTCATTAAATTGCCATTTTCAATTAAATATTTTTAAATTTTTTAAAGAAAGACACTTTTATACTCTTTAATTAGGTTTAGAAAAATTAAATTGTAATTTATGGTATTAAAAGAAAATATATTCATTTTTCTATACGAAAATTAGTAACAAATAAACTGAAATCATCCTTTAATTGTTTATTTAAGTAATTTTGAATATTTTAAAAAAAGCACTCATAATAATTATTTTTTCTTCTAAAATTAAAATATAGCCTAAGAATTAAGAGAATAAATATTTGTTTTTACATTTAAAAAATGAAAAAAAGAATAATTAAAAAGTTATTTATAAGTTGTTAAATGAATTTGAAATAATTTTGAATGAAAACGGATTTTTAAAAAACACTTCTAGCTGAGCACCGAATTTATCTCTCATGAATACACCAACTATCCAATCCCCATCAGAAAATCGAGAGAAAAATCACAGTACACTAATTATATTGAAGAATTGAGGCCCACTTTCTCGAAATTGGTTGGTCAATGCGCTTTAATATTTTGATGATCGAACATTCTAAAAGCAGACTATCAATATATTAAATCTTATCAAAAACTCAATTTTCCTTCGAGTGCTATCTCCGTGCTCGTGCTGTGCTGTGATGCGAAAGTAATAAGATGCCATTACCCTCTGAGCATGGTTCAAATGATAATATCAGTTTCTAAATTATTCTCATGATGCTTTTAAAAGGATTCATCAGTCTAACTTTCTAATTAAACTTTCATAAAAGAGTGTAGTGATTCAGTTTTCATGCCATGGAATGGAATATTTCATGAATAACTACCGATTTTAAATGATGAAAATAGGAATTTTTATGACAATAATGCAAAATTGTAAATATATATAAAATAGAAGTTAATCTACAATATTTATAATATTTATGATCATATTGATCTATAAACAATGTTTCTATACCTAATAAATATTTGTAAACAATCTATTTAAAAAATTTTAATGTGAATAAGAGGGTTCCTTTCCTTGACATCAGTATTATTTAGTTGCATTTTAATATCCAGCGTTTTCTTTGTTAAAACAAATCCTTTCGTTGAAGTGTTAGCTTCAATATTTCATTTAAAAGTTAAAAATTATTTAAAAGCTTAAGATAATATGTTATATTAAACATTGGGAAAGGATTTGTTCTAGTACGTCATTAAATAAATGGTCAAATATCTATTTCTACTCCATGTAGAAAAATCAAATTTCGTAACTGCATCCGTAACTTCGTAACACAAATCAGCAGCGAAAAATTTGTTCTGAGTTGTTGTGTTATTGAAATGAAATATTTTACCGCAAATTTGTAGTAATTGTATACCAATTAAAACAATAAAGGTATCTATATTTTACACTACACTTACATTCTGTAATAAAATTTCAATATTTTTCCGTCGTAAAACTTATTTATAGATTAATTTTAAAATCGTTGTAATATTACCGGCATCACGCATTCGTTGAAACAATTAATTTTACTTTCTGTTTGACTTTTAAAAATTATATCTCATACTAATTTTGGAATCTAATATATTAACTTTAAATGGTAAAAGTGTTTTTATTCTGCATTAATTTTATTTTGTTATTAAGTTCAATCACGTTTCCTTTATGAAAAGCATGCTGTTAGAGAACTTCAGATTTTTAAAAAATTTATCGACTTCTTAAAATGTAAAGCTGCTTTTAAATCTAAGTGGAAACTAAATTTATTTTGCCTTTACAACATTATAAAAAATTGTTGGTTGGATTTTTATAAGATGAGGGTAATGTATTTTAACTAATTTTTTTTATTTGATTTCACAGTGATATGATTATTATATATCATATTGCATGGAATAATTTTGTTCAAATTCATAATTCTGTGTATTTATCCAGTCAAAAAACTATTATATTACTGACAATGTTATGATGAAGCAATCAAAACATATAATTTAATTTCCAAATCTATTTGTAGTAGGAAAATGTATTTGTATTTGGTGATTTGCTTGTTAATTTCACAAATGTTATACTTTAATTCTGTAAGATGGAACTTAAATAATCACATGTTATATAAAATTAAATTGCCACTGCTTAAATTTTTTGTTTTGTTTTGTTTACCAAACACATTTAAATTTTCTTTCTAGATTCTTAGAATTATTATTTCATTTAAAAAATAAGTCCCTTTTTTGTTCATGCTTATATGTATTGTTTTAGTTTATAACATAGTAATTAATTATTGTTTAATTATTATAATTGTTATTGTATTATAAACAAACTTCTTATATTATGGCATTCAATGACTAAAAACAATGCACTAACTTAAAAAGTTATTTGTTTATATTTATAAATTAGGAAATTAAAAGTTTATATTTATGATAGTTTTGAAATTTTTCATATATATTTATTATCATATCAGAACATGATGTTTTTGAAATGAGGTTTTTTGGCATCAACAAAAATCCTAAGGCAAAAATTAAAAAAATCTGTTGGTGAAAAATAAATACTTTATTATCTGCACTAGCATCTCAAAGAATCAGCTTTAATAACGTGTTGCTATTGCATTTACAAAAGCTCTGGTTTTTTTTTTTTTAATTAATGACTACACCAAATATAACCTAGACAATTGTCATTTTGAGCACATGATTATAGGAAATGTGATATTTTTTAAAACAATAAATATAGTACAAATGGTTTTTGAATCACTTGCAATACTAAAGAGACTCATTCAATGAAAATGAATAAAAATATAATTTAACATAGCGAGATAATTAACATAATTTTTTGCTTGGCCGTTCAAGAAATTACGTTCTGTCATGATACTTTGAAATATGCATTGCAGATTTCAAACATATTTATATTGATACTAATACTACTGATTAGTTGGATTTAAAAATTCTATTTTCCCCCTTAACTATTTAATGGATATTATCATTAAATATTTATACTTTTCAACAATTTGTTTTGAAAGAAAGCACCTTACTGCTTTGTAATTTACTGTACTTTTTCACTTATTTGTATATTATCCTACTTTTTGTGAAGTGATAGGCAATGTAAATATTATTCGATAATATATTGTGACATTTGTATGGATATTTATATAATCTCTACTTTTGACTTTAATTATTGCATTTAATTTCTCTTTAGTTTATTTATAGTTAATTGAATTGAAATGTCAAAGTTTTAACAATCTTGTCCTAGAGCTCATTAATTTTTTTTTCTTGTCAAGGTCATTTTTATAAAGTTTTTTTTTTTAATAGAATGGAAGTAACAGAAAATAATCTGCAAACCCTTGTAGGGTATTTGCAACATACATTGAGTCCAGATCCTTCTGTTCGTAGACCAGGTATGTATATTAAACACTAAAATATTTATTCAGTAATGGAAAATCTTACTGTAATTTTAAATTGGTGTTTAAGATATTTCATTCTTCCTTTTTTTATTAATTTTTCTTAATGCATGTATTTGCTTTATTTATTAACTTTGCTATATATTTTATGAGTCATCAGTTGTTTTCTGATGACTTTTAAAAATTGAATTATGTACTTTGAGTCTTCTGAAAATGTCTTTTCTGCTATAAAAATTTATAGTATATTAATATTACAATAGGTAGAGTATTAAAAGCTCTAATACCTGGATGTCTGTTTGTTTGTATTTAAAACTAAACTTTTATTGCTAAATCAAGTTTTTTTTAAGTGTTATGCTTACTTAATTTATCTGTATATGGCAACTTTTCTCTTAAGAACATGTGAAAATTCAGTATTTCTCCTAATTTGATTGCTTAACTGCTTGCTGATTGATACAATTAGCCTTATCATTTTCGTATAGTGGACAATTTTTTGAATTTTTATGTTGTCTTTTGTGGTGATATTTTTTTTTCTTTAAATATTTGTGACATTTTTGTTACAGCGGAAAAGTTTCTGGAGTCAGTAGAAGCTAATCAGAACTATCCTGTTCTGCTTTTAACATTAGTGGATAAAGCAGATGTTGATATAACTATTAGAATAGCAGGTGCCGTTACATTTAAAAATTATGTGAAAAGAAATTGGAGAATTGTGAGTTTTTTCCCTTCCTTCTTTTCCTTATTATATTGCTGTTTTAAATAAAGTCACTTGACATATATTTAATAATATTCTATAATCTGGCACTATACTAGTTGGGATCTAAGAAGCCAGCATTTTTAACTAGGCAAATGGGAAGCATTATAATAGGAAATAAACCTCTGCTTATTGGTATTAATGACCATGGAGCAACATAAACGTTTGGCAGCTGCTTTAATTTATTATAAATAGTATTAACATTGTATATTTTAGATGATAAAAATATAATATAGATAGATTAAAGATGCCTCCCCCCATTTTTTACACAAAATGATACCTCCCCCTCTTTTTTTTATGCTGCTTCATTAAATGGTACTTTTACATTAGCTGGGTGCAAGCAAAAAATTGCCAAATCTTGTAGAATTCCATTTACTGATTTGTCATTCACTTCGCTTGATGACAAAATGGCCGAACGTGGCGAAACGGCAGCAATACCATTTCCATACAAAGCACCATCGAAATATTGCCACTCTTGCAGAGCGCCAAATTATTGTATATCAAAAGTTAGCCAGCTTCAGTATTGTAGAATTCTGATATCTGGTTTTGAAATTCCATTAACAATCAGAATATTTATCTGTAAATATGGCTTCAGTATACTTCAATAACTTTATGTGTTTCTTATTATCATCTTATTATCTTATTAAATCAGACTGAATTCTGCCATTCTTGTGTTATTATAATATAAAACACAAGTTAAGATAATATCTGTCGGCTAAAATGCATATTTAAGAATGTTTCCAATAACCCTTGTGTTGTTCAAAATTGCAATATATGTTTAAAAGTCATTTCAACATTTTACATTCAACAACTTCATATCAATGCTTTTCCTGTTTAATGATTTTCATTTTTACATCTCTGGTTCTCAAATGTTCTGGAAGCTCAGTTATAACTAGAATGCTGATATTTCTTATACTTTTTTTTCTTATGTTTTTAAAATCACATAAAGTAATTTTAAATTATGCTGTATAAAATAAAATAGTGAATATTTTTTTAAATTCATGTTTTGCAATTAAAAAAAGCTTTTAATAACTTTAATTATATTTTGAAACTTTTATTAATTAAATGACATTATTTAATTAAAAGCTCTCTATTGGCTTTTTATTCATCACTAATTTTATATTTAAATTATTTACAACTAGCTCTTACCCGCAACTTCGTACGCGTGAAAATTTTGATGTGTATATGTGAGAAGTGACAGTCTAAAATGTTATCGAAACCTTATGCATGCTTAAACTTTCAACGTCAATTGGAGCAACGCAAAGACGTGAATTTTAAGTGCCAGCTACGATAACGCAATGCAGATTAGAAATTTTTATTTTCATTCAAAAGCACTTCTAAAGGAATCAAAAGATCTATAAGTTAACAATGTTTAATTTTAAATTCATCATGCACTACAAAAATAAACGGTATCGTTTGAAAAAACCGTTTTATCTAACATCATTAGCGTGGGGGGATGTTATGTTATTAAAACCGTAAGGGTACTTTTCCGTTTGTCAGGTGCAATCGAACAATCACCAAAAAAATTTGAGAAAATTTGGCGGAATTCTAAATTATTTGCTTATGGAAACATACCACTATAAACATATATAAAAAATGTATAGCTAACACAAATACAATTTAATTACAAAAACACACAGTGGGGTAGTTTTAATATATAGTCATTTTTGCCAAAAAAATTAGTTTGCCACCAAATTTTAGCGAAATGGCATTTACAGTCACAAGATTTCGATGCCTGTTGCAGTAAATTACTGGAAAATAGAAAAAATTATCAATAAATGAAATAATACGGAATGCACTAAAAATTTTAATCAAAAACGAGGAAAATAGGCAAAAGAAATAAGTACAGCAAGAAAATAAATCAAAAGAAATGAATAGGAAATAACGAATTATATTAACACAAGAACAGCATTAAAAAAATTCAATAAACATTACTTTAGAATAGTAAGAATATTAAAAGAACACCAGTAATAGAAAAATAAAAACAAACGATTCAAAAAACTCAGGCAGATGTTTTCAGATTTTTTTTATTTTTGGGCGGAAAAGTTAGTTTTTAATTAATAAAAAATTAACCACTATATTAACTGGAATAAAAATTGGCCTATGTTCTTCTGTAGGCTATAATCTATCTGTGTGCTAAATTTCATCCTATTTCCTTCAGCTGTTCTGGCGTGAATGAACCCCATCATCCATCCATCCATCCATCCAAACTTTCACATTTATAATAGTAGTATAGATGAGTCAAAGTAATTGTTGCAACTTTTGTTCTATCATTGCACTACAAGAAATGTAGCATCTTTGAATATTATGTGTTATATGCTGCTTTGATTATTAAAATAAGAAATGTTTTAGTTTTCTCTCTTTTTTTAGGTTGATGATGTAAATAAAATTCATGATTCTGATAGGGAAACTATCAAACAGTTGATTGTGAGTTTAATGCTGCGAAGTCCAGAACAAATTCAAAGACAGGTATATCTAGAATGATTTTGCTGACATTATAAAATCCTATATTTGTATCTAATTGTATATTCTATGATATAAAACACTTTATAGATAACATTATTAAAAAAATTTAAAGGATTATATAAAACAAGTTTCAGCTAATCTTAGATAATTGATAAAAATTGTTCTAAAATTATGGAACACATACATTTCATTTTTAAATACAGAAATTCAGTACTGTAAATTGCTAGCTTTTAAAATGTAATTCTAATCTAATATATTATTTATTTTAAATGCCTTGTAATTACATTCAAGGCTTTGATTGGCCATAATAAGATATCACAAATAATTGAAATAAACTGGTATCTATATAAATAATATGTTATAACAAATGAAGCAAATTCAAGCCTTTGTTAAATAGTATAATTGTTTATTGCAAAAACATTAGCTTCAAAAATTGTTTGAATTAATTTTTAATTAGTTTTCCTTTGCATTGCTGATAAGCGATTCCTTTCTATATATTTGGAAATTTCTCTGCTTAAATTTAAGTACAATTTCATGTCGGTATTAGTAATTTAGCTTTAAAATTAATTTAATGATTTTTTAAAAAAGTGTTTGACTCATAAATATTTAGATCTCACGAAAGGCAACTGTAAAGTTAAAATTTGCCTTTTGAATCCTATGGCAATCAATACAGTGCAATTGATATTGTTTATATCATCAGATGCAATTCAGTACACTGTTCAAATAATACTTAAATATTTTTTGCTAAATGATACTGCTTTGGCTAAAGTATTCAAATGTTTGATAGATGTATAAAAGAAATGAAATCTTTATTAGGTGAATTATTGTTTTAAAATATTTTGTGAGTACTGTTAGGGAAGTGTTTTTGAATTTTGCTTCAAATCTTTTTGAAAGTACCCAAAATGCCAATTATTACTGATGTGCCTCAGTGAATTGAACTCTAGGTATAATGATACCCTGTTTAATTTTTCATTTATTGAATTTAAGCTAACTTTGATTATAATTAAAATAGTAACTGGATTCCAATTGGTATCAGTCTCAAATGTTGTTGCCTTTGTGTTTGTTTTATCATAAATGGATAAGACTTGGCAGGTGTTCTTTTGGATTCAACTAATTGAATTCTGCTCATAAACTTATATAATGTTCTAAATCAATGTTTTTGTTTCTCATGTACATATTTTCCGATTAAATTTATTGCTTGCTTTTTTAAAAATAATTGAAACCTTCTTTCAGCTGAGCGATGCTGTTAGTATTATTGGACGAGAGGATTTTCCAGAGAAATGGCCTAATTTAATTCAAGAAATGGTTGCGCATTTCCAAAGTGGTGATTTTCATGCTATCAATGGTGTACTCCATACAGCTCACTCATTGTTTAAAAGGTATAAACTTAACATAGTTTCAATTTGGTAGATTGTTTTAGTCAATTTTTTTTTGCGATGTTTTTTTAAAAATTATAACCTGATTAAGATTATGTCGATATTTTTTACTATTTCCAAAAAGAATACATTGCTTATTGAAATAAATTAGTTGCAAAAAAAAAAATGACCTTTAATCTAAACAGATTTAACATGTTTTTTCTCAGCAATTTTTTGGCTGTCTAAATGTTGTTATATATAATTATTTTATGCTAGAACAATTTTGGGAGAAATTTTTGAATTCTCACTGTAGATTGAAAGTACATAAAGGCTTTCTTATTTAGAAATTTGTTTTAATTGCAAGTTCTATTGCTGCCAACATATCTATATAAATTTTGTTATTCTATTATATCTTACATGTTAGGAATTCGAGATATAGATTGAATTTTAGTCATTATTACACACATGAATAATAAGTTTCTTTTCAAAACACATTGATGAAATTTTCTTGGTTGATCAATATTCTCGTTCTACACCATATACTACAAATTATAGTTTTTAATTGAATTTTTTGTATTAATTCCAATAAAATATTTCAAAATCAATAAAAGAAATAAAAAGATTTTATAATGATATCATTATAGACTATTCATTTATTATTGGTAAAGAAAATGTTACTTTAATTTTATATATTTCATTTTATCAAGCTGCAAACTGATGCATATATCTGAACGTAATTAAAAAGTATTAAGATGGGGATTAATATCAGGTGTCCGCTTATCATATCCAAGTAATTAATTTCTTAACATAAGTTTAAGATTATTTCTTTTACTTCCTTGAGAAAGATATTGAATCGAAGCACTCCTGTTTCATCTAGACTCCTGTTGATTTGCTAAGATAATGAAATTCAAAGCTACAAAATTTGGTTAATTTTAAAAGAGTATAACTTTTTTTTTATTTCAAATTTTGATGTGTGGAATGTTTCACTCTATATGATTGACAAGTTTGAAACTATATATATTTCTGTATTTATTGATTCAGATATAATATAAATACTTATAATTATTCTGTATAATTACTAATCTTTCTATTAAATACTTTCCTTCAAAATTAGTCTGTAGTATGTGATTTGAATGAACAATCTATATAATATTTATCATATATTTATGTAGAAGGAATCAAATTCCATTCCTTGTTTTTGCCATTAATTTTTCTGTTTTATAGTAGTCACATCGTTTCCTAGTATATTGGCATTTTCATAAAAGTATTGGGTATTATTCAATTTTTGTAAATTATCTATTTTGTGGGTAATTAGTATTTCATCTCTTTTTTTTATTGGATAATATGCATAATAAATATTTGCATTTTTAGGTATCGATATGAATTCAAATCACAACAGCTATGGATTGAAATCAAATTTGTTCTTGATAATTTTGCCAAACCATTAACTGATCTTTTTGTGGTATGTAAATATTGAACTTCTGCTACTTATCTATCTTTTGTATTAAAACTTTTTTGTAGATCAGTAGATGTCTTTTTATTATATTTTTATACTAACGAGGTTTTTTGTTTTTCTTCATCCCTTTATACAGGCAACAATGCAGTTAGCTGAAACACATTCAACAAATGTGAATGCCTTAAAAGTCATATTTAGTTCCCTTGTCCTCATTACCAAGATATTCTACAGTCTGAATTTTCAGGTAAATACTTGTTATCTTTTTATATTTTAGTATTACTTTTATAAAACTAATACTCACTTATTTTTTTTAAAAAAAATGTTTTGGAGATATTATTTATTTATTTATTTGCTAGCTGGATATTTTATTTAATTTTATTCTGTGATAATTTAATGCAATATTAAACTTTCAAACTCTTAGGTTGTTTAAATAAAATATACTTTTGAGTTTATGCTTTGTAATTATTTTACTCTAACTATGTTAAAAACTGAATATTATAAAAAATTATGGGTTTTTAGAAGTTAAATACTACTTTAAAGTAAATTTTATTTATGTACTTAATTGAGTACATAATTTTTTTAAAGATCCGTCTTTTGGCTTTAAATAACAATAAAAATAAAATATATATTTTGTTTAAATATTAGAAAGCTTTTAACTATGAATTCTTATCATTTCTCTTCTATATGTGTACTCTTGTTTTGCATAATAAATTTTAATTTTAAAATTATGGTTATTCATTATGAGTTATATGATGTAATTATATACTGCTTTTTTTTAAGGATATCCCTGAATTTTTTGAGGATAACATCAAAATATGGATGAATGATTTCTTGAAGTTGTTAACAATCAACAATGAATTGCTGAAAACTGGGGTAAATATTTTATTAAATATATATATATTGCTGTGCAGTGTTGATTTATAAATGTTCAAGGAATAATAAAGACTTTTCCATATTCAAATTTTTATTAATTTAACTATAAATGAATAATTTTAAATAAAATATTTTAATATAAAATTTATTATTTTATGTTACAGACTTTTTGAATTTTAATGCCATCACTGTTTTATGTGTAATACAAAAGAATTTTTACAAAAGATATGCCTTCTTCTCTATAAATAAGTAATAAAAGTTGAAAAATAAAGCAGAATGACATAAATTTTCAAAGCATTGTATTTCTTTTATAAAATAGGCTTTAATATTATTCTTTGGGAATCATCAGATTGAATAAATGATATGTATTAATAACTTGAAAATGTTTTTAAACTACTTGATATCGATGTTTTTAATGATAAATGTGACGAAATTTTAGGAAGATGAAGAAGCAGGTCTTCTAGAGGATTTGAAATCTCAAATATGTGAAAATATTGGTTTATATGCACAGAAATATGCTGAAGAGTTTGCCGAATATTTACCTGGATTTGTAACTGCTGTTTGGTCTTTACTCACTACTGTGGGACAGCAAGTAAAATATGATTTGGTAAGTAATGCTGTGTATGAATTAATATTAAAATGATTTTCTGATTTATTCGAGGTGTTTGTGCCAAACTTTGTTAATGCCATCTGTATTTGGAGAATAATGTTCACTATTAGCTTTTTTAAATTACATATAAATATCTTGTGTATTCTTTTAACAGTATGACACAAATGTAATAACATTGTTTTAATTATTACTCAAGTATTGCACTTAAAATCATGCGTAATGTAAAAGGCCAGGAGAAATAATTTGCAACTCCTTAATTTCCATAAATTTATTGCATTGTTTAATATTTATCTTTCAAATATTTATAAATATTCATATTATCTTAGTCTTGATTGGAATTTTGAATATCACACATTTGTGCTCTTAATTTTAGAGAAACATATTAGCAATCAGAAATTCTGTGATATTAAATAATTTCATATTATTTATATATTTGCATGCATTTAAAAGAAAGAACAAATCACTTACTCTTGTGCAACTTATTTTTTTAATGCAGGTTTTATTTTTTTAAAATAATACTGCATGTTATTGATAATCAATCATCTTCTCTTAAGTTTTCTTTATGGTTAATGTTTAAAAAAATTAGAAATGTTCGTTATAATTGATTAATAAATATAGGAAGCGAAAAAAATAATTATTTCTGGTATAAAAATATAAGGTGTGATTTAATTATATTTATTTCATAAAAGTTTAAGGCTTTGTGATAAGAAAAATCACTTGTTTGAAAGATATTTTTTGTTGTTTCTTATCCCTGGATGATTTAATGAAACATAAATGCTTTAATATATATTTATATATATATATTAAAAATGCTGGTAATTTAGTTTAAGATGTTTTAGTTTCTAGTGAATAATAAAATTTCCAATTTTGTAATAGAAATAGATACATTATAATAAAATTTCCAATTTTATTATAATGTATCTATTTCTATTATTATCTGAACAAAATTAAATGCAGATATTTTTTGATTAAAAAGCAAAGTTTCAAAAAATTTACATACAATATAAATTGCATTATATTGTTTTGATTAAAAGCAAATATCGAAATTCAGTTCCAATACCTATTGTATAAAAATTATCTTTGCTTATGTAGATTAGTATGTGTCTGATTTTGTGGGTTTTACATAACTAACATTTTAAGTAAAAAACTCTTTTGTGTGTTGTATTTATTTAAAAAAATTATTATGTAAAGAGAGAATTTAATAACAATTATTGAAGTATAGATTTCTTGCTTGCGCTTTCATTTAAAAGCCATGATATCCAATTGTGTTAATAAAAATTTGAACTATGTGCTTAAAAAAAATTTTTTTTTTCATTATAAGACTTACTAAACATGGATTTATTTTAAAGATATTTTGAATTTGTTTTTTATGTATTTATTTTGTGTATAAAAAGAAATAATATTTATTCTTTATTTCAGTTGGTGAGTAATGCTATACATTTTCTTTCATCTGTTGCTGATCGACCAAATTCCAAGCATTTGTTTGAAGCCTCTGATGTGCTGAGCTCTATTTGTGAAAAAGTAATCATTCCGAACATGGAATTCAGAGGTATGTATAATTTATTTTATGTTTTAAAAGACCTTGCTTATTATAGTTAAAAAAAAGAGGATATTCAGCATTGTATAACATTTGTGTGCGAGTTTTGTTGCTAATTATATCTTACATTCTTTGTAACTTAATATTTAACCCCTTAAAAACCAATATCTCATTTGTAAGATGCAGTGTTTCCACAGTTTTTGTCCTAGCATCACTTTTTCACTAAAGTTATTTCTACTGAACCAGCTTAGTGTATTCGAGATTTCGGAACGAATTTTCAATTTTTAAATGCTGCAATGGCGTGAAAGGGCAATCTTTTTCATCATAAGGGATTCTTTTGGCATATGTCCTTCATGTATAAGTATTAGTTTCTGTTTTGATGGAAAAGATTGATTATTATAAATAAATTATTTCTAAAATGTACATGTATGATTTAAAGGGACTCCCATGTTGTTAGTAGCCTGTTTTTAGGAAAGTGCGTTCAGCTTACTGTTGCAGATGTAAGAGTGAAATATTTCTGGGATGTTTTGGATACATGTGCTGGAATTGTTTTGAATTTCATTTTTTTAACTGAATTAGGTATCACATTATTAATGAAATTATAGGGATTTTAGAAATCAATTAAAAGGTTCATTTTTTTTTCAGGCTCAATAGAATATAATTATAATATGCGTTAGATACCTGCACTGATCCTACTGCTAGTTGATCTTCGGAAAGAAAACATAATAAAAAATAAACTTTTGTGTAAGAATTTGTGAGAGTGAAATCTCTTAAATTGAAATTTCATTTTCTGCAAATTATTGTTGTTTATTAACCTTTTTTAAAAAATTTTTTGTATGGATAGTATTTGTTGCTTAATTTCTGTCTGTATAGTATGTCTTTGTGGGATATAGTTAAAATCTAAGTATTTTGCTGGTTTTATTCATTTCTAATAATATTTTCTTTATATTTCATATTAAATAGTAGTGTGTATATATATATAATTTGTAAAACATAAATCATTATATTTAAATGCTTATTTTATATTAACATTTTTGTAAAAAATGGGTTAATTGTGAAAAATGCATGGTCGTGGTCGACACCATATTTCTACTTACTCAGTTCCATGACAGTGCTTTGTTTTTCATACACTAGTCCTGAAGGTGGTAAATAATGTGTACATTATAAATATTAAAAAAATAATATGATTTTTTTTAATAGTTTCAAGGTATTTATAAGAAATTTCAGTTGTGCTTATTTATTTTCTTTCCTTTGCAAGTTAAAATTATCTGTGTTTTATAAATCAATATGTGCCTTCTAATGAATTTGATTTGTTGATTATTTCAAGCTAATGCTTGAATATTACTCAAACCATTTGTTAATCAAAGATGATTTATCTTAGACTGTGATGAAGAATTGTTTGAAGATAATCCTGAAGAATACATAAGAAGAGACATTGAAGGTTCAGGTATGGAGTAAAGTCAATTATATAACAAACATTGATGCTAAAATAATTATTTAGTTGGAAACAAAGCACTTTAAGAAAATTCACTTTTTCAGTTAGTTTGTGAATAACTAATCCTTTACAAAGTTACTATTCATCTGACTTGATTATCAATCATTTGCTATTTCATTTAAGTTCAATGTTTTCTGGAATGTATTTTAAAATATTTGTTTACTGTTAAATGGTGCTTTTATCAATCAGCTATCCCTCCTTAATATTAATTAGTAATTTTAAACAGCTCTAATGAATTAATCTTAATACGAAAATAACGGAAGGATAAATTAATACTTTTACTTCAAAGAGTTCCTTAAAATTAAGAAATATATTTTTTAATGAATTAAATTGAAAGTAATGTTTGAATATTTTTATTTATTTTTTTACTTTCAAATATCTAGATATGGATACACGAAGAAGAGCAGCATGTGATTTAGTGAAAGCTCTTGCAAGGCATTTTGAAGCAAACATCACTCAAATCTTTTCTAATTATGTTAATGCTATGTTGCAGGTAGTGATTTATATTTTTATTTATTTTACTTTCTTTGCAACTATTATTGCATTACTCACAAACTTATATATATATATATATATATATATATATATATATATATATATATATAAATATATATATATATTCCAGAAATTATGGAATATATAAAACTCATAATTATGCATTAAAATATGCTATGTTTCTTATAAAAACTCAATATTTTACTATGTTAAAGGAAGTTGGCAGAAAATATTATCAAAACTATAAAGAGAGAAAGAAATAAAAGACTTGCTTGATTTAAAATATCTACTAAATATGTACTCCTTTAGAAATGTTTGTTCATTTTTCTCCCAAACAATTTTTACCTTGTGTTTGATTTTAGGTTACATGGATGAAAATTATTACAGTATTTACTTTCTTCAGTATAATTCTGTAATGCTGTTTAAAATTCAGTTTCAGAAAATGTTGCAGTTAAATGAAAATTTTATTATATGATCAGTTATGATTTATTAAGTACTAGTTACCTTAGGTGGTCAATTGGTTTGGATAATTAGTTGTATATATTATATAATAAAGGTCTATACTATATGGAGCACTTTGCATATTGAAGGCTTCATAAGATTAAGAAAATCATCTAAACACAGCAACATTTTTCTCAAGTAAAATTATTTCAATAATCTTTTTTTCTCCATTCTTTGCCTGATTTCTAAAATACACTCCTTACAGTCTACTTTATCCATAATATGTAGCCTTTTCATCAGTGCACTTGAAACTGTCATTCTTTTATTTGCCATTTTGTCGGATATGAATCTGAATTACCGAATTTCATTATTTGCACAAACTCTTCTGTGGTAGTCTGTTTATTTAGGTATATCTACCTCTGATTTTTACCAACTTCCAGAGAATTGACAGCTCTCTGTGTTACATGATCAGATTAATTCTTGTTGTCTCCACCTCAATTGTGATGCAAAATTTTCATTTTATTTTATTTTTAAATCTAAATGCCAATCTTAATTTTCTACTGAATCTTATTCTAAGACAGCAAGTCTTAAAGTGGAAAGAAAAATAAATATATATAACTTCGATTTTGCATAAACTGTAAATTTTTACTACTTTATTAATCTTCAAGTTATGTGAATCCTTTAATCAAAAATTGTTGATGAAACAAGAATTTTTTAATCAAAATTTTAATATACTTAAAATTTTTATTTTCTTTTTGGGGGCTAGACATGGAATCATAATTATATTTTAATACTTTTTAATATTTCATTGAATTTTTAAAGAAAATACTTGCAAAATTTAAATGTTATTAAATGCAGTATACTTAAAAATGTATATGTATATAATTCTTGTATAACAATGTTTTTATAGAATTATGCAAAAGATCCTAATACTCATTGGAAGAGCAAAGATGCTGCCATATATTTAGTAACCTCTATGACTATTAAAGGCCAGACTGCAAGGGTAAGAAAAGTTTCTATTTTTATAGTCATTACAAATGTGTAAACTGAAAAAGTATCTAAATATCTTATTCAGCATTGCGATGGGGGAAATTTTATTCGTATGGCTGTTTTGCACTATATTTGCTTTTTGGCAAAGATTCTGATTGATCTGATGTCAAACATGTATGAGTTGCTTGAAACATATTTACGTATGACATATTAAGAATATACAATAGTTAGAGAGCTAAAAAAATTAGTTATAAGATTGTAGATTTTTAGTAAATTAATTATAACCTTAACCTCATTGTAGATATATATTTTGATATTGAAACAGGGAAAAAAATATTTTAATGCAACTAATGCAGATTATTTTAATTTTTTGTATTCAAGAATTTTTACATTCAAACTCAATTTTTAAAATATTCAGTATACAGTTTTGCATTTTTTTAAGATTTAGATATTTTTTATGAAATATGATTTAAATCTATGTTGAGATATTTTTAGTTAAGTTTATTTTGATTTTGTTCCGAATAAACAAAAACTTTTAGAATTTTCTTCTTATAAATAGAAATTTAGAACCATTAAAAGCTGTATAAATTAAAATGATTAAAAAGTCAGTATTTGCATATTAATTGTTTACTAGTAATTAATTGGCAAATGTGTCTTGTTGGTTAGTCTACTGACATAATTCACCAATAACTCATAACTTAATTCTAATTTACCAATTTCATGTGATTAAAATATAAAAACCAAAAAACTTGCATTCAAAAATCGATCCTTAGAAATATAAACTTTTTCTATCTCAAGCAATAAGTATATTTAAAGAAAATATAAAGTAAGAAATGAAAGAAAAAGAAATGATAAATGAATATCTAAACATTACTAAATATTGTGATAAGCAGTTGGATAAAATTTGATGCATAGGCTCTATGTAATCTGTAAAGAATTTTGAACATTTTCTCAATTGAAAATATATTCTTTTCTTAAATGCATACTAGTTTTTATGTCTATAAAATGTACAGCATTCAGTGAATGTAAACACATTTATTATGATTTGTTTTAAATGAAAGTGTTTTAAAAGTGTTATTTATTTTGTTTAAATAGTTGTGCATTGCCACTTGATCAAATGAAAATGTAAATTTTAAATGTTCTTTGGAATTTTATGTATTTGAACATCTTCAATGTAAAAACTAAGTTAGTTTAAATTTTAGAATAGTATTTCCCGGAATTGTTTTTCTATATTTTCAAAGTCAGATCGGTTTTTACCCAATGGCATGCTGACTCATATTAACTATCGGTCATTAAATATGTGTTGCAGATTTTGTAACTTTTTAAGACCATTTTATTTGAAACTGCTTTCAGACTTAAATGTTTTTATACGTTCAAAATTGAATCCAGCTGTTGAAAGCTAGCCACAATTAAATGTCTAGTTTTGGAATTGGAAAAGAGGACTTTTGAAACTTCCATTTCTAAAAGCCTTACATAGCTTAATTCAGCCTTGTTTACATCCCTCTAAAAATTATAAAATTATTATAGTGCATTTTTATATGAATTTCTTTTATTTATATACATATATAATATGCTCATTTCAATGTATTGAAATTGGTATTGATTTTTCATATTACCGATTTTAAACTTTCAGCATGGAACAACTCAGACCAATCAGCTTGTAAATGTGATTGATTTTTTCAATGGACAGATCTTACCTACTCTTCAATCAGCAAATGGTAAACATTTTATCTTTTTCATTGCAGTTTTATCAATGATTGTTAATATTTATATTGGATGCAGTACTCTTGTTTATCATAGAATTTTCTTTTTAATTTATGTAAAGGAAATCTAAATAGTTGTTTTTTATATTTATTGATTGTAGTAAATTATCTTCATGTTAGAAATCATTGAAAAAAATTATACCATTGCACTTATTGTATTTGCTACTAAACCATTTATATTATGAAAACTGAGAATGAGCTTGTATATGTGTGTGTGTGTTTGAAATACATTTAAAATATGCTATTAAATTATAATTTGGCCAGTGCTTTTGCACATTTTGTGATATGAATCACAGACTATTCTGTTAACTTATGTAAATGGATAAAAACTCTGGTATTTTATAAGATAATTTATGCTATTTAAATACTTGGGTAGTGCTGGCTAATACATCAGAAGAATAAGCTTTTACTAAAAAACGGTGTAGAATTAAAACTTTTATTTGATGTTCATCTTATTTGATGCCTTTATAATCTTGTTACATCTGTAATAAAAAATTGTTTCTGCCTTTAAATTTGCTTGGTGTTATTATGAGAAAACATTTTTTATTCATTTCATTGTTTATGAATATTATTTTAATGATTGCCATAATTTTCATATATTATTAATGTGATGTAGCTATTTCTATTTAATGCATATAGACAATTTTTTATTCACAGATTCTTTAATTATATTGTTTACATTCAAAATTCTCTTTCATAGCTGTTAGAAAACTTTTAAGTTGTAATGATGTCTATCTGCCCCCCCCTCTATTGTGAACCAATTTTTTATCTTCTTATTCTGAAATACTTGCTATTACAAAACTTCTTTTTAAAGGAAATTCATAAGAGGGCTTTTTTATAGAACCGATTTGAATGCAATCTAGAAAATTTGTTATGAAAGTTTATTATTTTCTTATTTTATTTCATTTATACTATTTAAGAAAATGTTTGATGGTAATATTCTTCAAAAACTCCTTGACATTTCAAATAATGACTATAGTTCTTTAATATTATGGCAATTTTTAAAATAATACTTATTTGCAAGCAAGGAACATTGTTTTAGCATAACTATCAGGAATATTTGTTTTAGAAACTGTCTTTTGAATGATAGTTTGTTAAAGAAATAATTGAATTTTGGAAAAATTTTATTTACTATTTATTAGCCTTTTTAATGTAATTTCATATATGTGTATTGTTATATTATTCCCTTTCCTTCGTCATTTAAATATTACTGTAATTTTTTTTTAGTGGATGAGTTCCCTGTTTTGAAAGCTGATTCCATAAAATATTATGTAATTTTTCGAAATCAAGTGAGTTGCTTATTGTTTTTTTTTTCTTTAAAATATTATCTTATACATTCCTCTTTTTATAACTTTTCAATATTTTCAGTTACCAAAAGAGCTTGTTTTGAATACATTACCTCATGTTGTGAATATTCTGCGATCAAAAACTTCAGTTGTGCATACATATGCTGCTCATGCTATTGAGAGAATTTTCACTATGAAAGGAGAAGGAAATGTACCATAGTAAGTAATTGAAGGATGCATAATATGAGTAAAAGTCTTTATTAGTATTTTATTGTTAATCCTATCTTTTTTCTTTTTTTTCTGTTTAAAATGGATTCAAAATAATTTTAGCTTATTTAGTACTGTAAATGTTTTAAGATGGGAGATAATATTCAGAAACTAAATGTTTTGATCATGTCTGGTCATATTTGTTTTTGTCCCAT
>JAOUZG010043210.1:5000507-5023686 GCA_026289955.1 Argiope argentata
GTGGCGCTGATGTTTCCTCTAGGTGACGTTGCCACAGTTCCGTTACAATGTCATACTTTATTCTTTGGAATTTATGCTTTTTTAGTCGTTTTACAATCTGCATGTTGAATTGATTTGGTAATTTATTTATTTATTACTGTGCTTACTTTTAAAATATTTTCATTTTACTTCTTGTCAGGATATTTTGTCTTAAATTCTATTTAGTTTTATTTGTTTCAATGATAAAAATATATATAAAAAGGCTTCTAATAATAGAATAAAATAGTTTATCACTTTTTTAAAAATTGTACATAATTATTAATTTATTTTAGGCTATGAGATTAACCCTTTGATTGATTTGTTTATTTCAGAGTGGTGTTCTAGGGGTTTTCCAGAAATTAATAGCTTCTAAAGCCAATGATCATGAAGGCTTCTTCATACTGCAGCGGCTAATTGAAAAACTGCCTACGTAAATCTTATTTCTTCTCTGTGCATTTTTTTTAGTTCGAATTTCTTTTACATTAATAAAGTCAAATTTTTAATTCTATTTTTACTGAAGGACAATTTTAATTTTAAAATATTATATTCTATTACTATATATCTGAGTATCGTTTCTTTTTCAGAGAAACATGGAATGAATATCTCAAACACATATTTGTTCTTCTTTTTCATCGATTGCAAAATTCTAAAACAACCAAATATATAAAATGTAAGTTTTCTGCTATTTGCTATTTTTCAAAGAGATATTACTGGGATAATTTTTTTCTAGTTTAAAATTGCCATGGTTATTATTATTATTTTTCTTTTTTAAGGTTTGTTGTCTTTCTTCTTTTTCTTTACATACAAGTTTGGACCAAGTGCCCTTATATCACTTATTGATACCATTCAGCCCAAGTAGGTATTAGAAATCCTTATATTAATAAAAATATTCATCCTATGCCCTGTCTGTCTAATCTAAAATCTTTGATATGTTTCAGAATGTTTTCCATGGTCATTGAAAGGTTAATCATTCCAGACTTGCAGAAAGTCTCTGGAAACATTGAGAGGAAGATTTGTTCTGTTGGAATGATCAGATTACTTACGGAGAGTCCAGAAGTTATTGATGGATGTTACAGCCAATTCTGGTTTGTAAATTTTTGTTACATTCGGTAACAGTTTTAACTTGATATACATTCTAAAATAATTTCTCAATAAATTTCATATAAATTGGAATAAAATGTGAACTTGCTTATCATTATTTTATAAATAAATGTGGTAAATTGAATATTCCATAATGAAAACTGAATAGTCAATAAATGCCTTTTTTCCACATATTTCAAATTTTATATTATAACTTTCACTTCCTCTGTTTTACTGTTTCTGAACAGCTCTGCAAGAATCTTCAAAATGCCGAACTAGCTGTGTCTGACCTTGGTACCATAAAAAATCCAATTCATAATTTAGTTTTTCTTTACAGTTATGCAATATTTTATTGTTGTACTTTTTACCGTGTAAGTTTTGGAGGCTTTGACTTGCTATCATGTCCAAATATGATGTTCTTGGGGATGAGTTTTGGCATCAATAAAAATCTGGACCGAATATTGAAATTTTATTATCTGCATGAACATCTCAAAAAATCAGCTTTTAAGTAATGTGTGGCCATTGCATTTACAAAAGCACTGATTTTAAAAAAACAAGTTAATTTCTGCAGTAAATAAAACCTAGTAAAATGTCATTTTGAGCACGATTATATGAAATCAAATAAACAGGAAATGTTATATTTTTTAAAAACAATAAATGCAAGATAAAGTTTTTTTATCGTTTGCAATACTAAGTAACTAATTCAATGAAGCAATTAGAATGAATAAAAATACAATTCAACTTGCACGAGCATATGGTACTTGGCCACTCAAGAAATTATGTTCTGACATGATGCATAGCAGATTTCATTTTTATCTTTTATACATTTTATTTCAAAAATTTACTAAGATTTGTAGTGCTGCTATTACTTAACAATTTCATAACTTTTGGAGCTTTATTAAATGCCAAGTTTAATATGATTGTTTGTGAAAAAGAAATGGGAAATGCTTTTGCAAACTACTATGTAAACTTTTCTATGTAATGGATATAAACTAATACATTTATTTTTGTTTAATTAAAAGAGCAATATTTTAATATAGTTCATACTGAATAAAAAATATTTCCGTTGCAGTTTACTCTGAAAAATATTAATTTACACTAGAGTTAAAGTTATAATTGCCTATACTATTATTATTGATCTAAATGTGATGACAGAAAATGATAATGAAAACTGCATCATAATTCTAATTTTATTGTACGGGTTTGGCCCAGCTTGGCCAGTGTTGGCTAAAAAGTAATCAATCAATCAAATTTTTTATTATTTAATACAAATTTTAATAAATAGTTTAGATAATCATTTAGTTTATAAATAAGCTTTGCTGAATAATATTTAAGGGTATTATGAAAAAAATATCTTGAAATCTAGATAATCTAAAATTGTATAATACTTAAGAGAACATTTTTTAAGCTGTGCAACCAACTTTATAATGGGGAGGGGACATACAAGGGAGATGAAAAAGGTAGCTTTTCTACTTGAAGTAGTTCAAAAGCTGTAGTTATTTTGCACAAAAGCAATTTTGCATGTGAATTGCAAAAAATAACACAATATGTGGAAAGATTTTGGTGAAGAAACACCCACTTAAAGATGTATTAAATATTGTAAATCTTAAGATTGTATCTAAATCTTATCGAATTGATTCTTATTTTATAAATTAATTAATAATTACATGTATTTGTATAACTAAATTTAAACTGTTTATTCAATATATTTTATTGTAGAGATGACATTTAAATTGCATTTAGAATTATGTACTGTATTTAAAACTTTGATAAATTTTCAATTGCCTTATTATCCAATATTTAAATTGTCTCAAGAAAGTTTTTTTTTTTTTTTGTATTTGTTATTGTCTTTATTTTTAAAAATGACTGATTTTTCTTTGTATGAATTCGTGCAGGGGTCCCCTTCTGCAAACTCTGATTAGTCTGTTTGAGCTTCCTGAAGACGACAGCATCCCAGAAGATGAACATTACATTGAAGTTGATGAGATGCCTGGCTACCAAAGTGCATACTGTCAGTTGCTCTTTGCAGGCAAATCAGAGTATGATCCTATCAACGGGCAGGTAGCTGATGCCAGGCTGCATTTAGCCCAATCACTTCAGAAACTATCGGTCAACCATCCTGGAAAAGTAAGTTTTTTCCTGATATTTTTTGGTTGCTTATTAAATTGTAATTTTGTTTGATGCAAAAATCAATCAAATTGCTTTATTGCACTGATTGTTGATATTAAATGGGTAATAAGTTTTTCAAAATGTTAATTATACTTTAAACTAAAAATTAATCAGAATTTTAAGTTTTTTCAGTTATGTTATAACTTAGAAGCATGTTACTATGCCTTTTTTACTTTTTATATTTTGGCTACTGTATATATAATTACATGTATTGTGTCGTTCTTTGATACATGTTTTTGCTGATAAAGAAATACAGAGATAAATAAATCAAGCTGAAAGCAATATATTATGGTATTCAGTTTAAAAGTTTAAAACCATTTTTACTGCTCCTTTTGTATCAAAATGAATTACTTATGCTGTAGGGAACCAACTGTATAACAATATATTTAGATGTGGTTGCTTTTGCAGAATATTACTGAAAAGAATACTCAGTCCATTCATCTTTATAGAATTGAAGCAGTCTATTGTGCAACAGGTTAAGAGTTTTGAACAATAAATTAAAAATTAATTACATATTAGTTATCTTAAAGCATAGCTGCAACCATACGATTATCTGATAAACTTTTTGTTTTCAATTTATTTGGTGATGCTAGTTTCATCATTAGAGCCATCCTTCTCTCTGAAGGGGCCCGAGTGCAAGAAATGTTTGGAGCCCTAAACTTTTTTCAAAGTTGAAAAATATACGAGTACAAACACAAATTGTTATTGCTGTTTATTTTATGTGTGGTGGTATTTATTATTTCAGGAAAATTACTTTTTTTTAAAAAAAATTTACGCATTATGCATACATCTTGACTGCAGACAACTGTTTATAAATTTTAATTCATTGGGAGAATGCTCAGCACTTATTATAGTAACTTGCCATGCAGAGAAGAGTTTTAACACAGTTAATACATTTAGAAATAAATTATAAATTAATTAGTTAATATATATTGTAGTATGAGTAGAGTATTATTTACATCCCTTTTATTCAAATTCTAATCCCATAGCAAAGGAATTATTTGACTAGCTTTCCATCTACATCATTGTTAGAAATTGTTACAAAGTTTTAGTAACATTTTTGAAATTCATGTATTTTCAAAGTTTTTATATCAGTGACTGATTGGAAATATTTTTAAATTTATCTTCTCTCTGTACAATAATAGTATCAGTTACAGAGTTAAAAAGTAACACCTAAATTCCTCAACCGGCTTTTCTATAATTTTATTTTATGTGATTATAATTAATTTTTTTCTGTTTAAAAATACAATTTTTCATTTTTTTCGAATTTGTTTTTCAAGAACATGTTCTAAAAGATTCAAATTACATGCAATCAATTTTGCTTTGTGTAAAAATGAGTTAAGTTTTGTTCTTAAATTTTAAATTTCAGGTTTAAATTTATTGACTAAATTAAAAGCACAATTGAGAGCTATGGTTTTTTTTAATTGAAATAATTTATTGATAGCACTAATTTTGAACAATATTGTAAACCATACTATTCAGCATAAAATAAATGTCATTTCTCATATTGAATCCAATAGACTTTTAGTTTCGAACACCGATGTGTTATTTTTATTTGCATCAATAAATTCTTTTAAGGCATAACAAACTGGTTCAAACTGTAGATATAGTACTTTAATCATATCTATTTTGGTTGCCTAATGAGAGTAATGTTTAAATTTTCTTGTAGAATTTCGCATATTTTTATAGAATCTGAAAATAAGCAATATGAATGTAGAGATATCATTTTTAAAAAAATACTGCTGAAAGCGGCATCATAAATTAATAAATTAGAAGAACATCATAGGTTAGGCACATAAATTGCAAGAGGGTTTAAAGCAATTTTTCTAGATTCTACTGTATGTTTTCCTGCCCATCAAACTTCTTGAATGATCCCAGTGATCATAGTTGCAGGGGCATGGCGAGGTGTTATGTATTTTTTCCCTTTCATGTTGCTATTATGCCTATCCACTACAATTCATAATATCTAAGTCAGGCTCACTTAATATTTCCAAAAATACATTTGCTAGTCCTCCAGTCACAATTACTTCAATAAACTCTATAAATGACTTATCTATTTTTAGTTTTTTTCTTTTCTTTAAATTTTACATAGTATAAATTGAAGTTTGTTTTATATGAGAAATATCAGAATTAGAATCCATTTTGATACTGTAATATGTGGCTACTTTTGCATTGTCTTTAATTTAATTACAAACTTCATTTCCTAATGCAGATATAATTTGTTCTTTTAGTGTATGTGCTAAATCATATGCATTCCTATTTTTGGATTCTATTTATATGATCTGTTAGAGCAGAATCATATTTGTTTAGTAATTTGATAAACTTTAAAAAAATTCTGTAACTTGGCATTCTTATTATTCCATGTTTTCTTGAAGTGGAAGATTATTACATGTTAAAAATAGAATGATACATAACTTTTTTTTAATCGTAAATTAAGCCATTCCATTTCCTGATTTACTTAAACTTGATTTGTTTTATCACTGGTTGAACATACATTCAATCATTTTATTAACTCTTTTCAAGCAATAAATGAATTAAGTGACTGATAGAACGCTCATAATTTTCAATTACTGTAGTTAACTTTCTTCAGTTATTATAAACACCTATAAATCATGTAGATTTTTCATTTCCTTTGGAAAATAATAAACAACTAAATAAAATATCAAATTTTGCGTTTTTGAATAAATAAGTCAGCTGTGAAGTTTTTTTCACCAGTCAAAAATTCCTTTGTGTTGACTGGTCTATTTTTAATATAAAACATTTTTAACTCATCAGTCATAATGCTTGATTATAAACCTGAACCATCTATATGTACTTGATCACATTTGTTATTGTTATTGCTTTCTGATTCATTTATATATTTATAATCATGTGCTTCTTCCGATTTTCACAGTTTCTACATTTTCATTGCACGTTTTTTGTAGTTTGTATGGATTCACCAGTTGAGCTTGAATTATAACTTCTGTAATCTGAGCCCTTTTACTGCCAGAATTACTTCATAGACAATATATAATATACTCGTGAATTTTTGAAATTTAGCTGTCCCTCTTCTCCCCCCCCCCTCTAATTTTTTAAAATCAGTTCTTGTCATGAAGGATACTTTCTTAACATGAGCATAGTAAGGATTAACACTGTTGAACATCTTAAAGTATGAATTATAAAAGTAATTTGTACAATTTGATTTAGTTGTTGAGGTAAAGGACCAAACTTTAATCTAGCAATAGGTTGCACACTTGCACTAAATTGTAATATATCTGTACACTTCGTATATTTCAAGACATATCGATTTTTTCCAGTTACATTTCGTGCTCGTACTTTCCCACTATTACTGTTCTGAATATTATTTTAGTTCTTGATCATATGGGGACCTTCAATCACAGGGCTCTTGTCAATAGTATCTGCTGTACCTCCTCTGATGACCATTTACAACTTTATTGATCCAATACTTCTTTTAATGATCTTTTGTTTTTCTGCTCTAAATATAATTTATATTCTATTCGCTTCTGAATTGATGAATTAAAATTACTAGTTAGTGATTCAATGGGAGAAAAAAATTGCTTTTATACATTGTCCCTCGTTTTATTACTTTTTTGGGATATTACATATGTAAACATAGTGCAAAGTTATAAATATTGTTACTATTACATATTATGATAAAATATTCAGTATTTTGTAGTTTATGACCAAATTATAACTTTTAAGTTATACGGAATAATTTCAAAAAATAATTAAATAAATCTCAACATATAAATAACCATTAATATTTCCTTTCTTTCAGCTCCCGACATTGATTTCATCTCATCTAGCTCCAGAAGCTGCTCAGCATCTACAGAGCTATCTCCAAGCTGCTGGAATCGTTTTGTCCTGAAAATGGATGTGACATATGAAAGTGATGAAAAAAGACTTTGAGAGACATTGTATATAAATCACCAGTTGAACGTTTTTATAGTCTGCTTTCTTGATTTTTTTCTTACATGCTGTTCCACAGAACTTACAATGTGTCAGTCTTTCATTCAATTTATTGATTGAAATAAAACATTTTAATTTGACTCTTTCTCTACTTTTTTGTAAATACTACTGTTCAATGACAAAATATATTGACATTAATATGAAAATAACAAAGGGTAATCCTTCTATTGTGATCCAATAGCTAATTTTTAAATAGATATAAATATTTTAAACTTGAAAAAAGTTCAAAAAGAATCAAAACATTATATTTTGTGCCATTTTAATCAATAAATGTACTTATAAAGAACAAAAATTAAGGTGCATAAAATTTGAATAACTTAATTTTTATGACACTATTTCACAGGGTGTTTAATATTTTTTTACTCTCTAATTTAAAAACAGTTATACACAAAGAATTTGGCTTTCAAATATTGATAATTGTAAATGTCTTAGACAGGTTGGCTTAGAGTTCTGGAAAAATTATGAATTTAAAATTCATTTATAAAACAGTACATATTGACATTTTCCATAAATCTCTAAAAATACAGATAAATATTTTTTTTTCTTTAAAAAATGCACATATTTTCAAATATTGCAAAAACAATATTTGTGAATGCTAAACTGCAGATGCTCATGTGTTATTTTTCTTTCTGCATAAATTAATCCAATTTCTAAGATTGAGAGGGGGGGAATTGATATTGGTACATGACTTTAAGTTACTTAAATACCAGTAGAGCTACTGAAACTTAAAAAAAAAAAAGTTACTTTATAGGAAAGTGTTTTACATTTGTAAACATTATTTTTTAAAAAAAATCCACTTTTCTTCATTAAAAAAACCCAATGCAAACTATGTGAAAAGTGACTGGATGATTTGCTTCAACTTCTCTGTTTCAGAGTACATGTTTTTATTGCATATTCAGAATTTACAAAAATCCAATTTTGAATTTTCACAAAAAACTACAATGTGAAAACAAAAACTAATTCGTTTAATAAAAAAAATCCGTTTAAATGTTTTCTGTTCTAATGTTTTGAGAGCCAAAAAATTATCTGATTTTTCAGATTTCCTAAAAATAATTATTCTATTGTCACAAGGCTATGAAAAGTAGATTTAATATCAACTAGGAAAATACTTGTTGCAGATTTGAAAATCAATTCTTTTATTGGTAAGAACAGTTTGTGATGCCCTTCATTTTTATGGAATTGGCTTAAATGTTCTGATTCCAGGAAGTTTATTTCGGTATGCAAAATTAGCACATATGACATACATTAATTAAAACAATTATAGGATATTGTAAGTATTGTATTAAATAACCGTATAAGCAATTTTCTGTATGCATAAAATGGAAGAAGAAAATCACAAATAGAACACCAAAATTTGCACATGTGGAATGCAAATTTTGAAGTAAATTTGATTTGGCTTTCAACTTAATATAAGAGGAAAAGAATGATCAACATTCATTCGGTGATTCGCGATGTCTCAACGAAGTCATTTAACCGAATCAGAAGATTGGAGAGTTCTTGGCCAGCTAGAAGGAAGAAAGGGGAGAGTGAAAGAAGCCGAAATAGCAAAAGTCATTGAAGTTTCACAAAGTGTGATTTCCATGATTTTGAACCATATTTTGGAGACTTGAAAAGCAGTCCGAAGATCAGAGCAAGGGCGTAGACGCGCAACAACGCAAAGTGAAGAGCGTTATTTAACGATAGCGGCCCGAAGGTACCGAAATTTGAATGCCACTCCTCCTCAACAACTCCTTCGCTTGGCTATTGGCATCACAGTTTCGACAGAAACTGCCTTCATGCTGTGGATCTGTATGCCCGCCAACCAATAGTGCCAACCATAGCATTGTAACAACAAGGCACCGTCGTGCCCGCAAGTAGTGGGCAACAGAATATATAAACTGAAATAGAATTTTATGCATTTTTAAACCTAAGTTTTTAATAAGGCTTGCCTTTAATTTTAAAGGGCTTGAGATAAGTGATTAATACCCTGCCCTTTAATATTTAAAATGTTTGCTAAATTCTAGGCAATAAATGCAGATAATGTTTTTTTTTTTTTCTGCTTGTCAATTTAAACATTCATTTAACTCTTTGGGGCCAGGTGAATTAAAAATATAAATGGGATATATTTTAACCCACTTCGAAAAGTTGCTTATAGTCATACAGTTTAATATTTTATTTAAAGTTTTTAATTTAGGTGGCAATATTATTCAGCAATGGTAAATGCGCACATAATAGAAAAAAATGTATACAAATCGAAAAACATCAACAATTTGTGTTATTAAAGTTTGCACATTGTGCTATGAAGTGAATTTTGTTGTTCATTACGATGTGTGGTGTTTTATTATGAATTAATGGTTTTATAATAAAAATGAGTGCATTATTTGATATTTTATTCTATTTCTGAAATGGTTAAATTTTTATAAATCAAAACCCTGTCAAAAGAATTTATTAAAATGTTAGTTTTTTTTCATTTTACTAATTTTTAGTAATATTTTATGTTAAATAACCGAAGCTAATATATTTTCCGCATTCTATTTTGTGATAAAAAAATTCTGTGCAATCAGGATTTTTAATTTCTTTAAAACCGTGTGCCTCAAAGGGTTAGTGCATTATTATTTCAGATAATGTTCATTGTAGTTTGTTTCCTCTAGTTTTTCTTTCCGATAAAAATGGTAGGGGGAGATATTGTTATTCTATTGTAAATAGTCCATGATTTTAGGGTTTTTTTTTAAATTCTACATATACATATAGCGGATTTTTCTTTCATTTGAGTGGTAAGGATGTGTTTAACTATCGAGTTTATAAATATCGTTTCCGGAATTGTATTTCTTCCTTTGTGAAAATTAGGATTCAAAAGCGTGGTAAACTAATTTTGGAATTTGATTTGCAATTTTATACCAAATTATAAATTTATATATCAAATGTTAGATGAAATCCATGTATATTAACGACGAAAAGAGAAATAGATCTGACAATCTTATTTCATAAGACCCCATTCAGAAGTAACACAAGCTTATACCAGAATCTTTTTAGTAAAAAACAATATCGATAAATGTCAATTATTATAATATTTAGAAACAATGGAAATACAATGTGAAAATTGAATGAAATTCATATTATGCTTATTATATAAGATGGCGAATGAATTTGTATATATGTCTTCTTAAAACTTGTCTTTCCAAATGGAATAAATTATTTCTATAAGATTTCATTTTCCGTTGAAAACAATTTTATTCCAATTATATAAATTGTTGTGTAATTATTCAATTTATTTGATAGTATCTATATAAGGATGCTTTTCCTCAACTGAATTATTTGACTATTTTAAGAAGGAATTTTTAAAACATGTTTATTAGTTTTTTCGTGAGAAAAAAAAGCGAATATTTCGAAGATAATAACCTTTAATTATCTTATCAATGTGAGAAACATGCATTCTTTATAACCCCTCTAGATGCACGCCAAGTTTTCCTGCCAAAGGTGATTAAATCCCAGTTAACCTACCATGTGAGCGCAAATGACACCCTCTAATGAGTTAGCGCTAATGAGACTGAGTGCAATCAACACAATCTCATTCCCACTAGCAATCAATAAATGCGACAAAAAAATTGAATAAGCTTTTTGAATCTCTACCCTTCATTCATTGGGATCAAAATTTGCTAATTTTGATATGGAGAGTCATATTTTTATTTTATATTAGTGGTCACCAAAAATGACAAAGTTCAGCATTTTCGAAATAGAATTTTATCGTATTTGAGATCGGTTAATTTTCTTTTTATAATAATAATTCTACTGTATATATATTTAATATCTGATATACTTTTTGGTATGAGTTTATTTTAAGTTTTCAAATAATCACACTTATTTTACATCTCTGTGCTTATTTTGGCACATTTAGCTACTTTTTTTGCGAAGTATGCGTCATATCTGCATTGCGTTTTTGATTTACAACATTTAATTGTATGCAAAAACACAAATAAATAGACAATTTTTTTTAAAAATCGGAGGGTTAAAGTATGGAAATTCGTCAAAATCTCGAGTTTGAACTATTCAACAATTGTAATCACTTTCTCTTTGTACATATGAGAAACTACATATACATATGCACATATGAGACTTCAGTGGCAAGGGGATAATATATGCCAATGGTACTGTAGTGAATACTTATCCTTAATCGTATATATCTATCATAAATCATCTATACCTATCATAAAATGTATTAATCTTATCAGATATCTATGAACTTTAGGCTCAATTGAGGCTGTATGTGACATAATTGCCGCGTCACTCATCATCCGAGTATTAACTCGTGAAGCCTCTAAAAAAGCTATTCTATCTCTTTTCTTTTCGGAATGCTCTCGAGCGCTGCCTCGATGAAGCGCGTAGTAACAATCAAATTTTCAATTTCTTTAGTTAAATTGTAAATAAATTTTTTTTCTAAAACGTTGCAATGGTTGGAATCACAACAACAAAAAAAAAAAACGCAACCCTAATCACGGCATTAGGGTTTTTTTTAAATTATTTTATTTATTTATTTAATTTTTCGAACTCAAGGAAGTCTAAAATGTGGGCGTCAAAATTTCGGGTTCGAATTTTTTTGAGGATTACAATACCTTATGGGATAATATACTTTCTCTTTACCGCGTATACTAGAAAGATATAAAATTTTAAAAAAAAGAATCTACACGGTAATTTAATTCTAGGTAATTCAGTTCTCGTTTAGCTATTTAATGGCTCTGCAAAATATTGTACGATATTCTCCAGTGACTTGTTTTAACAATTTTTCATGTTATTAGAAACTTCTTTCAGTCAGAGGATAAAAAGATGTAACAGAAATCGAAATTATAGAAGCATATTCCAAACTAAGTTTAAAAGAGAGTTAAAACAAGCACCATCATTAGATGAATAATTGATGTGACTTGCCTATGAAAATTGATATTCATAACTTCCAAAACTATTAGCTTATAAAAATGATTTTTGTAAGGTAGTAATTCTGTGTGTGTATGCATATTTGTATGTATATAACCATATTTTTTGAGCAGAGCGTTAGCCTTATAAGCCAGATAATATCCTTCGAGCTGAAGAGTCCTTTTTGCTTGATCGGTTTTATACTCGGCTACTGGCTCAAACGTCGCAGGTTCGTACCGCGACCTTCACTCGCTACAGACCACTTCGAATTTTTAACTTAGCTTTAATTTATCCCGGGTGGCATAATTTATGTACAAGAGTCCGATGACGGACCAACATCCGTTCACCAGCGATACAAGAGCATAACAGCGTAAAAAGCGGGAGAATATTTTCCCCAGAGTTTAAATACTATGGGATTCTGACAGGGATTTCCTTACACACGACGGATTAGGTAAGGGATCTATAGGGATTTTTCAAAAGAATTTGTTTAGGTCAGACACTTTTTATACCTTCACTCGGAGAGTGTGAATTACAGACCTGATCCATTTTACAAAGCTTACGTTGAATTAATTAAATAGAAAAAAGGGAATTAGATCAGGAAATAAGAGAATATTTTAGAATAAATATAGCTAAATTAAGAAAATAACTTTTTGCTGTGTTTTTGTACACATACACACGCATATATGTTATCCATTATTAAATTTTTAAATTGAAAATGAGTTGCAGAATCGTGTACGAAATCATCATGAATGACTTTTTAATTCCGGTTTTATTCCATCTCAAGAGAGCAGCACAATAGTAGCAGAAGGCTTAAAAAGCGTAAAAAAAACGAAACATTTCTCTCTGGTCGTATATACTATGATATTCTCATAAATCTCACACGTGTAGATTTCTGAGAGGAATTTTTATACGTATTGACTTTATATTGACCTTTAGACAAAGGAAACGGGATATTTTTTTAAAAGAATTAGCTGTATAAATGATTTATTCCACTGGGCACGTGCACTCAATTACGCATTATCTTTATAATCATTTGATTTATTCAATAGAAAAGGGAGAATGGAACAGGAAATAACATTTTAGAAGGAAATTAGTATGAGCTAAATTGACAAAACTTTAGAAATTAATAAATTTAAAATTAGAGTTTAATCATTAGAAATCATTAGAGTATTATCATTAGAATAATATCATTACATATATATAAATTAATTTATGGTACACAGTCAGTTTTTAATATAATACTACAAATCAAATTTACCACCAAAACACCCAATCGTGTACTTTTCCAAGAACTAATATTTAAAAAAATGTTTTATCAGGATATTAACTTCTAAGTAAGGTTTGTTGCTTCCATTTTTATTTCCTTGAACTTTTTTATTTCCACCCACAATAATTTATAGTAGATTGATTAAATTAATGCTATATTTTCAATTGAAAGAAATAAAAGATAAAGTTTGCAGGAATTTAATACGTTAAAGCATATATCTTAATATGAGGCCTTCCATATTTTCGCTTTATGGTCTGAAAAATCAATAATCCGGGCAAACAAGCTGGTCAAATAGAGGTAGAGAGCGTGTCAATTAAAAATAAGATTTTAGTCTTCTTATCCCATAAATAAATTTGTAAAAAATAGCAATTCTATGGATTATAAAATATTATACGACTATGTATATTCAAATCGACATCTATCTAAACCAGTGTTAAAGTATAAATAATTCATCTTTAAAACACATGGTGGAATATTAATAATGCTATTATGCTATTATTGCGCTATTTTTACCTGTGAAATATTAACTTTAAATGTTGTATTTGTTCGAAATTTATTATTACTTCATAATAGTAATAGTTAAATGATCATTTTTGTAAGAAAGGAAACCATTAAATAATAATTATATTAGATTTTTAATAAATTTAATTTTTTATTTGTAAGCAAATAATTTTAAAACAAAAAATAAAAATATGTATTTTTTTCTCAAAGTTACTAAAATAAAAAATATTATCAAAAATAAATCAATAACAAGTTGATTAAGTTAAAAATGTTTTGCAATGTGAAACTGAATTGGCCAATTTTTGAAAGAAAGATTTCTTAATATGCATTTCTCAAAGCTGCAAAATGTCTACTATCAATGCATCTGCTGAATGTTCTTCTTGAAGAACAAAAGAAATAATTATAAAAAATTACTTGAGATTCTAAACTTGGTCTTACTTCAGATCCTTCAGTTATGAATGATAAATTTTTGAAGAAATTTTAACTAAAGGATCCAAATTAAATTATACTATGTGTAAGAAAACAAATACTTATTTAAATTTCTAGTAATTTTCATATCAAGTATATTTATGTTATTATTCCCTTTTGTGAAGCTGGTTCGCTTATTTTATGTAATTTGTTCGCAATGGCTTCTTCAGAAAGATGTTGGGAAGCCTCATATTTAAACAGATATATAATTCATACTTAGAAGTCCTTTTTTTTTTTTTGTCTTCTCTTTTAAAATTTACAAAAAAAAAGGCATATCTTAACAATGTAACTTAATATCACCTAAAACAATTCAAAATTTGGCATGTTTTCAAGTTAATAATATTTTAAGAATGAATTTAATTTTTTATTTGTTCATTTTTTAGATATTTACCACTTGTTTCCTTGGAGTCTACTTCAACTGTAATGATTTCAGTTAAAAAAAGGATAGAAATTCGGAATGTAAAACGGAATGTATATATATATATATATATATATATATATATATATATATTTATCAATGTTGTTTATGTTTATTAATAAGTTTAATTTTTTTTTAAAAATAATTTTTTTTTTTTTGTATTATTGTTTGTGATAGGTTTATGAAGAAATTTTATGGTTTTTGTTGCAAAATATGCTTAAAATGTTTTTAAAAAGTTTTAGTAAACATTAAAAAAAGATACAAATATGGCAAGAAAATCGGTATCGTTGGAAAGATAATTTTTTAAAGAAGATTTTTTTTTAAGATGATGCAAAAATTTTTCTTCTACTTTTCGGAAATTATAGTGTAATAAAGTCAAAATTTTGTTTAGTTTTAAAATTCCATTTAAAAATTCAAAAAAATAATTCCGAAATTCACATTCCCACACTTCAGAGTTTATTTGTGACTAGTTTGGTACTTTAGATCAAACGGTATATCCGATATCCATCCACATAATTTATTACAAGTAATTCATACTATTTATAAGTAAAGACTAAAAGATATTCTTGACGTTCATAAGAATTAAAAATCCTTCATACATAATATCTTTATGATAAAAATTACATATAAAAATATTAAAATATATATCACAGAGATCTTTCTCTGTGATATATATAATCCTTTTAACCTGTGAATTAATTTAAAATTAGAATATCAGTTACACTGAACAGTTTTTGAAAAATAGCCAAATGTTATCTGTTGCCATGAATTATTGATATTTATTATATTATCATTATAAATTTTTTCCACAAGTGCTAAAATATCGTTTGAGCGATTGGCCGAATCATGATTAAATCACTATTTTAGAATCAATTAGCAATTTTTTAAAAAAAGTACAGATAGAAAAATTTTAAATGTAAAATATTTTTTTATCTCTAATTAATTAATACTTAATTAGCCATTTATTCTGAGCACTTGACAGCATTCTTTCTCATATCGTATGTAATATGTGTGGAAAATTTAACCCATTTCTACACATTTGTTCTAAAAAAGATATGGAATATAAATATATATACACGGCATAGCTATAATTAGATTTATTTATATTAAGATAAAGCAACTTTTTTAAAAAATAATTTTTGAAATCCTAATATTATATAAAAAATTAATTCAATTATTTATCATTTTCATCCTGAAGTCCTTATTTCACCAGTTTGTGAAAACATCTTATTTCATCAATAATAAAAGCAAAATGCAATAAATCATTATTTCCGAAATTTTTTGGAAGCCAAATAAATCATTTAAGTTTTCCTATTATTAAAGCCGACCTTAAAAGCATTTGCACATTTTTTTAAAGTTATCATTCTTATATAGTGAAATAGAAGAAATAATAAAAAAAATTGCGTTAAAAATGATAATTGAGAAATGCGTAAGCATTTTTTAAGTGTTACCACTAAATTACTACAAATAAGCGATAATAGAAGAGAGTTTTTGATTTACAATTCTTGACGAAAATAGATCAATCTATTATAAACACTGAATTGGAAACATATATTTTTTTAATTTTCTTTTCGCAGTCAAACGATTGATTAGTACTTTTACAAAACTTCTGAAACAGGCCACCACTCCCTCGAACTCGCCCTAGTTTATTGAGTTCCAAAATAAAAATAATAGGCATAAAAAGAAATATGTACCATCGATTGTTTCAAAGAACGAAATAAAAAAAACTCTGGTGTTGAACATTTGTATTTTTTCGCTCTCAACTTATGATCGTCTGCTCAAATAAATTTATTTATATTATGCGTGTTTCTCTACCATTTGGTGGTCATAAATTGGAAAGGGCGGGAGAGAAAAAAATGCCGTTCTAAATGAAATTCGAACCTTATTTTTTTTAAGAATGTATGTTCGATTCTACGGGGTAGAGGGATGTTTCCACGGGCGCCTGACCTACTTAAGAGATCTCTTTCCCCTTCTTATTTTTTTTTTCTTTTTTTTTCATCGCATCTCTTTCGAGATGGGAGGGGGTGAAATCTAAAAAAACCCAGATGGTACGCTAAGACCCCCCCCTAAAAAAGAAAGAAAAAATTTAAGTGAGGACAGTCAGGTTTTTCGGTGGGGGGAAGGTATCTGGAATGCGCATCATCCCTCTACAAGCAAAGATAGGGGGCCTGTTTGTTTTATGGTATAGGAAAGTGAAAAGCAGAAAGAAAAAAGCAATAAAAAGAAGTGTGAGAGCGTCTTATTCACACATGCATCTTGATCCAATTTAGAAGACAGAAAGAACAGAGGTTCTTTCAAGGATATGTTAAATATGATCTCAGTTTCTTGCGAATTACACAAACTGATAAAAATGCTCCATTAGTACATAGATATCTGAAAAATGCTTAAATAATACTCGAGTTTCTTTTTTGTATTATGGGATTATATAAATATAGTTACAAAAACTTTTAATATACAAGCTGTAATTCAAATAATATAAAAAATAATAATTTTTAATCAATTTTCTTGTTATTCTTTTATTAATTCAAATATAAAGAACATAATATGCATATTTTTTATGTGATAAACCTTATAGGTGATATGCTATATGTAAATTGATTGGTTAATTGAATTTCGCGCTAACTGATAAATAATTAAAAATCCTGCAAATTGATTAAATGATTAAAAATCATCCAAATTGTTAGTCAATTGACTAAAAATCATGCAAATTGATCGTTAATTGAATAAAAATCGTGTAGGGTAGATATAGTTGGATCTAAATTGACAAATTTGGCACATAGTATACACATTTGATTCTTGGGAAATGGTGTAACTTCTTTGTCTTTCAAAATTTTAAATTTGATTCTTTTGATTATTTTTTTAAGATCCATTAAATTTTTTTACCGTTTTTTACTCAATAACTGTGGAGTATATACTATATAATTGTACAAAATCTAATTTTATACCATTTTGGAATACAAAAATAATTTTTTAAGGGGCATACAATTTTATTTCTTTGCTGTTTTTTTTTCTCTAGATTTTATAAAATCCTTAAAAATATTTTTCAAAAAGAACTTTTTATTGTTAAATTTATATTCACTTATTTTATTCGGATATTAAATGCATTTTTTATATATATGTTGTTAATGATATTACATATAAAAGGGGGCAGGTGGTAATAATATATATAGAGAAATCAAACCTAAAATAATATCAGGCTATCATATTTCAAGGTAAAGATTAAAATATCCAGTAATGTATTATTACTATTTCAGTAATTGTATTTATTTAAAAGAATGTTTCTACATCGTAAATGGAAGCAGGAGATATCCTTACTACATCGAATTTAATGTGACTGTGATATTAATATTAGCAAAGGTGTGTTACAGATCACTTTCTAAGCCATTGAACTGATTTGAACTATCACTAATTTGGTAATTTAAATAATAATTATTTAGAACAAAAAGATAATATTATCGAATTTCCAAAGTGAAAAATTAATTAAATGTTTGAATAATCAAATTAAATCGAAGTTTTGGCATTTTTTTCAGTAACTTTTGAGCAAATTATTGCGCAAAAAACATTTTTTTAAATATGTATGCTATTTTTAAATTATACTTAAAAAATCTTTTATGTCAATTCAGCTTTATTCCGTGCTATTCTTTCTCTAATTTATGTTTATTTTCTGCAGTTAATTTTCATAACTAATTTGAAATAATGCCATTCGTTGTAGTTAGAAAACACTAACCAAGTGCACAAAATGCCGATTTACCGATTTGAGGAATGGGCCACTAAAGTCGTTTTGAACTCGAAGTTCTTAACCTAGGGACGTACCAGATAATATGGGTATTGAGTGGCATTTAAGTTACTTAATTTTTGCTAGTCGTTGTGCAAAAAGGAAGTGACTAGTAGTTAGTTACATTGAGCAAAGATTAATAATATTTTTAGAAACACCAAAAAAGAAAAACAGAATTTCTTCTTATATATATATATATATATATATAAATGTTTTGAAAGCAGAAGGTGGAGTCGTGGCCGAGATCAGGCAGAAGAGAGGTTGAATTTTTAAGTTCGTTTTATTCCATCACGGGAAGCAGGCATTACGTACAAACAAAAGCGACGAGCGCAACACCAAACGGAATTACGAAAAAGCTGATTAAACTTTTATCTCTCCGAAGATTTACCTTTAGACTTTAATGGGGATCTTTGACGCATGTCAATCCCATGTACAGCTCGTGCAAGGGAATCATAGGGATCTTTTAATGGAATGTGCTAAGCCGGACAATTTCTGTCCCTACACTTGGAGTGTGGGAAAGTAGCCGGCGTTTAGCTGTTTCCACAATTTTACAAAGCTTCTGTTGAATTAATTAACTAGAACAAGAGGAATGGATCAGGAAATAAGAGAATATTTTAGAATTAAGTAACTACGGGCTAAATCAAATTGAAAATTAAAAAATTAATTTGAATTTAAATTGGGGAATTTAAAATATCATTACACACACACACATATATATAGTATAAAATGAAGTCTTCTGAAAGCGTCTGTATGTTGAAACTACAAAAACTTGAGAAATAGTTAATGGATAATGGTGGAGATATTTGTACCATTTTGTAGAGCATTTACTGGGGAAATCATATCAAAATAAAAAAGAAAAGTTTTATAACTGCGATTTTAAAATTCCCGTGCATGCGCGAAAATCGCAAACTGCGCGCGAGCAAATAGCAAGAGCTGAGGTATGCAAATACTTTTCTTTTTTTTACGTCTGCTTTTAAACAGCAGTGAAAATCTCGTTATGCTTAAAAGAAGGAAATCCAACCTCAACATATTTTTATGTTTGTCTGATGTTATGTAATATGCCCATGTCATATTGGGCGGTGGCTAGACTTAATTTTAAAGCTAATTTTTCTTCTTGGATGCTGTGTCACCGGCAACGTCGTGCAGGTACTGCTAGTATATAATACATAACGTTTTGACCCTTTTCGTCACATTTTTCTAAACTGTGCTTACAACGGAAGCCAGACTGATCACATGACAGTTAAGACTTTTATTTAACTAATTTCTGAAAATTTGGAAAATGAAAACTAAATAAGATAAATATTTTCCCTTTTGATAACTGTATAAAATAATATTTCCTCGCAAGGAAGCAATTACTTTTAAAATAATGTCATAGATGAGATAAAAAAATTAACACACTTTTTCAAACCTAACTGAGCAAGCTCCTCTGATATCGGACAATTTGCAAATGAACGAGCTAAAATTTAAAAAATTGACTTGCTTAAAGTAGGATTAACATTCAGACAGCTACTTTTAGTTTTTTAGTATTGTTATATTAACACTCCTCTGTAAAGCAAAATTATGGCTATTTTGGGATGGACCTCGATTTTTGAACCACGGTCAGATGACGATGACGACACCTGAGCTGGCATCTCTCCCTCTCCACACCACACCACACCGTACCATCATGAGGACGTTTGGCCATGGCAGATTTAACGTGCCCCCTTACACGACGATTCTTCGGGGGAATCAAGTTTCGAACTTGAAACCCTCTGACTAGCCGATACCTTACCACCAGTCCTCCTCGGCCCTATTCAGCCAGCTACAATCCGTCTAATAAACCATTTCTGCTCTGTAGTAGTAGGCACTAGTTCTGTCGTCACAAAGACGCTATTTGAGCACATGCATAATCTTCCTTCTACGCATGCCCGGGGCTATAAGAATGGCTGCTGTAAATCCACCTTAAATAGAGCGCTGTTTCGCAGAACAAGTGACGAGGAGATACCGTTACATTTGGCCTACATTAATTCGATGCTGAGCGCATGCTTGAAAAGAATCTTTATATTTACAATAAAGAAGTTTTGGCAGGACAGCGCTATTGAACGCGACTTCAAGATGTTTTAGAAAATGCCTGTAAAACCTTAATCGGCAAGATCGTGTCTCTGGTTAGATTACAGGGCTGGAAGTGGATAATATTACATCAACAGTTGCTTGAAGAATGAAGCCAGAAGTACTGAAAAACTTATGGAGCAGCATTCTGTGTCACTGAAAAAAGTTTCGAAGATCTTGTCGGAAGAGAAAAAATAATAGAATACAGAAACCTTCCGCAGAATAAGGAAGATGTAGAAATCATGGGAAATTAATTGTCGTACAATGAGAAGCTAAGCTTCTAAATAAATAGTAACTATGTGTTCTAAAAAAATCAATTAATGATTATATTGTGATTCATTATAGAGGAAATGGAGATAAAAACTAAAGGAAATGGTCTCTCCGAAGCTTTCTAGCATAAATTCTAATAAATATATTATTCCAGAGAACACTTTGTATGGCACTGGCCTACATAATTACAAAATATTAACCCTTAATAACCTAGAGTTTCAATTTTGATACCAATCTTTTAAACCGAATGTTCACATTACTATTAGTTTTTTTAATAGGTTGGCTGAACGTATTTTACTGTTGTATAATATTCTTTCCAACGAAATTTTTTAAAAAAAATCAAATGTCATTATTGTTTTATTTTATCTATGACATATTACTCGCGCGGCAAAGTGAACAAGTAAACACATTTTACTAAAAGTTTTGTTGAATACAAATTTGATATATTTTCTTTTTCTGAAGAATATAAATACTTGCGATAATAAAAACGATCAATGTTTCGCATTATTTCATGCATAGGTATATCTGATTTCTTTATGGCGTTAATGCCTGAAGTATCAAAATTGATACCTGTTTTTTTTTTCTAAATAAATATGTAAAATAAATATTGTGATTTTTTTAGCTATTTTTCCCTTCATCTAGACTCTCAAGCAAACACAGTAATATTAAAAATAAATCACTTTCGTAAATCAGGCTACTAAGGGTTAACGTTTAGCTTGAATTTACCATTTTGGCTGAATCTATCGTGTCATTCTTGGCGAGTTTTTTAATGACTAATCCATGCCATGCAGTTGATAGTATTCGAAGCTTAAATTTGTTTAGACACATTTTCCTCACCGACTGAAAAAAAATAATCACAAAACTACAAAGTCACTTATAGAATAAGATGGATTAAAATCATTGCATCTTTGAGTTATCGCGGATATAAGTTTCTAAAAGTTCAGACTGACAGACGGCCAATCTTTTGATGAAATTGGCTCATAATTTTGCAGATGTTTGTTCTATAGATGTTATTTCTGATTATCAAATTTTATCTTTCTTGCTCTTTCCGTTTTGTAGTTATCTAGTTAAATTATATTCGAACAGTCGGACAGACAGACTTCCTGTTAGAAATCTACAAAAGTGGTGTTAAAATCTTATAAAAAATTTCACTCGTTTGGCTCAAAGAGTTTTTGAATGATATTTATTCCCAGACAGACAGATGGACACTTTTCAAAACACGTTTTTTGAACTTAGTTGGGTCTAAAACGTGGAGATTGGTCGAAATTTCAAGTTCGAATTTTTCGATGAATCCTATATTTTATATTACATATACGAGAAAGTAAAAAATAGCAAATATTATAAAGGCTAAATTACATCATTATAAACTTGTTTGAGTATTTTCTTCGGAATGGAACGCATTGCCCTATTTTACATGGATTCCCACGGAAAAAATTATTTCGCTTAACGATTTTTTCTCATTAGTTAAAATTTTGAAACGAATAATATTTGTTAACTGAGTTCCACTTCTTCTTGCGTATAGCCGACCACTCAGGCACCAATGAATGAAGCAGTATCTACAACGAAGTTCCATTGCATAAATTTTAAAGAATAAACATATCTTTTTTTAATAACATAAGCATTTTTTAAAGGAAGTGTAGAAGATGTAAGCGTCTTTCAGTTAGCGCCACATTCGTATTTTCAATCAAGTTATTTATTACAATAATTATAAAACTCAGTTGAGACATGATTTTCTCTTTAAATAAATTGAGAGATAAAAGGATGTAATGAAATTGGTTACAAAGAAATGTGATAGTCAGACGTATTATTATATCTATCTTACTTCATTGTTAAATGTAAGCATCTCTTCCTCTCTCTCACCCCTATTTTGACGAATTAAACCCATCCGTACGCATGCGCAAAAGCACGGAGGGTTTTACAGTTCGTTGCCAAACAGGGTATCACAAATTTACGGGCAAAAAATATTTTTACCTGCTTTTACCAATATTGCATTATATGTGCTTCTTTGACAGCAGATGCATTTTTAAAAGGCTGGCTTACTTTTCCCAGTATTGCTTTATTATTATGAAGTGCTTCTCTGGCAGCAGATGCGTTTATAAAAGGTTGACGTAGAACTACGACATCATAGCTGTTATTTTCGTCTCAAAATCGGTCGAGCTCCAAAACTTTGTTTACCAGCTAGAAAAATTGAAAATGAAAGTTTAAATTTTTTTAAAATTATACTATATCTATCTATCTATATCTATATATATCTATATCTATCTATCTATCT
>JAOUZG010043210.1:5028686-5045115 GCA_026289955.1 Argiope argentata
TATATATATATATATATATATATATATACTGAATTAATAAAGAATTAATAAAGATTGAAGATTCATTCATTCTTTCTTTTTTTAAAATTCATAATTATTTTCTCGTATATGAATTAAATAAAAAAAAGTATTACAAAAGAAGAAAAAATCCGAGTTCAAAAATTTCAAGAATCTACACGGTTTAAATCTCCCTGAGTGAGAAAAGACACATTTTTTGGGAAATGCCTGTCTGTCTGCTACAAAGATAATTTAAAAAAAATCTGTCTGAACTAGGGCGATAAAATTTTGTATGCGGTCTTTACAACACATTTGTTGATTTTTGTCAAATTTTGAGCAAAATCCGTTCAGAGGAAGTATGTCTATCTGGATGTTTGATTAAGAATTAACTCTTTAAGTACAAAGCGAAGAGAATAAAATAGATAAATTTCGACACCCAGATTTAACATCTACAGTGTAGGCACCTGTCAATCACCACAAGCCCGATGATGCAGTGACAATATTTATATCTGTTCTTACAGAAACATGCAAACGCGAAGACTCATAAACGCAGAGGCAAAAATTTATGAAATTTGACATAAGATTTTGTAAGCACGGTTTCAATCGATGGAAGAAAAATGTTTCTAAAGCATGAATTCGATTTTTGGATACTATCAACATGGCAAGGAATAATCGTCAAATAACTCGCCAATGTTGATCCGATAGATTTAAAACAAAAAGAATGTTAAATACTAATATTTAGTATCTACTCTATGCCAAATTCATGCAATGCGCCGCTCATTGCTTTAACGAAGATCACAATTTATGAGGGAGATGAATAACATCTTTATTATATTAGATATTATTATTCGAGAAAGTTTGGATATATTCTTTTATTTAATTGACGAATGTACGCAGTACGAATGTAAGAATTACGCATAGATGTATATTTTATCATGCCAGAACATGTTATTGTTTTGGGAATGAGGTTTTCTGGCCTCAACAAAAATCTGTAGGTTAAAAATAAAAATTTTATTATCTGCAAGAGCATCTCAAAAAACCAGCTTTTAATAACATGATGCCACCCCATTTACAAAAACTCTGTTTATTACTACCGCAAATAAAACCTAGAAAAATGTCATTTTCAACACGCGATTACATGAAATGAAATAAAGAGGAAATGGGATATTTTTTTAAACAATAAATGCGAGGCAAAGTTTTTTTTTTGTGTGTGTGGATCGTTTGCAATACTAAAGTGAATCATTCAATGAAATGATTAAAATGAATAGAAATATAATTTAACTTGCACGAGCACGTGGTGCTTGGCCATTCAAGAAATGATGTTCTGACCTGATACACTGAAATATGTATAACAGATTTCATTTTAATCTTTTTTTATTTTTTTTAATTCCTACTATTAGTTCACATTCTCCCTATATATATTTACATATCTTGCTCAAATTTTTAGTCGTTTATAAAATACTTTCAATTCATCCACTCAAGTTCAAGTAAATTCTTTTAAAACTTGTGGTGGATGACACTCGATGTTAGTACAGTTTTTTTTTTTTTTCAAATACTAACTCATTCATTCATTTTTAATACTTTAAATAGAGTTTTAGCAATTTGTAATGAAAATGGAAATCAACAGGCCGTAGCTGAATCGGTAAAAGGCGAGGATTTCAACAGGGGAAGGTAAAGAATGATTCGTTCAAATAATAAATAACCGTAATTTAAGTCTTGTGTTTGATAAAGAAATGATTCTACTGAAGTTTTAATACTTAAATGTAAGGGCTAAAATTATTAATTGAAAGAGCACCAAAATGTGCAAAATGCCATTTTATTCGCATACAAAAATAATGTTGTGAATGTGTTTTTTATATATAATTTTCTATTTAAATTCTTATTTTTTGAGGCAATTAATACTTTTAGCATGAAAAAATTAAATAAATAATTAGTTAGTTAAATTAAGCATAGTTTGGAGAATGGAAGTCTTGTAAGTCCAAAACTAGTTTATGCAATATTATTTAGGTTTCATTAAAGTTTTTATATTACTGCACAGTCGAATAAACATTCTCTGAAAAAGATGGACAAATTATTCAAATTAGATTTTTATCAAAAGAAATTTTTTTTTAAATCAACGGTGGGATGCAGTTTAAATACTTGCCCTGAGTGCCATTTTATACACGTATGCCCCGATCGAAAACCTTACACCTGACGATGACATGCAGAGTTCTAATGGCTAGTCAGCAACAAAATAATGTTCTTTCAAAAAGAGACGATCAATAAGGTCAATCTTTTTCCAATATCTATTATAGTTTTACAACTACAGAATAATTTAACCTAAGTAGGAAGAATCTGTGATACAACACTCGAAGAAACTGAATCCAATTTACTGTCTAATATGATTGCTGACTTTTCCAAAACAATAAGATCACTGGTTTCAAAAGTTTTGACCTCTTGCATCAAAGACCGGGAGTATACCTTAGAATATGTACAAGTCATGATGAAAGGCCACACAAACATGGGATCAGGAATTAAATGAATAGATCTTCTCCTTGCTCGATGTTAACTCCAAACTTGGCTATTCCAATCCGTCACTAAAGAATGCAGATAAAACCAGACAGAATCACTACAATAGCATTAGTGTGAACTAAGATTGAGCTTTAAGGGTCATCACAGACCCGGTACAGCCCTTCCGGTGGGAAGCAAATCCCTTCATCTTAGGACATAGCTGGTTCCCACTATTTGTGTACCCTCAAGGGGGTGAGAAACAACCATCATGTCGAAAGCTTCTTATATAAGGTATTGTGCCTCTCTACCCCATATCATGAAATAATGAACCTCGCAAGTACGTAGATTTCTATTTTCATATTCCTTCGAATGAGAATCTTACGCTTCATAGCATAGTAAAGAAAATCGAATGTGTATTTTCAATATCCTTTTTCTATTGATTGAATTTTAAAATTGAAACCAAAATTTAACTCAGAGCTCCAGTTAACCCCTTAACCGCTTTGCACGTTCAACATGTGTGCATCGATTTATCATATTTTTACTCTTTTAAATAACAATTAAGCTATTCGTATTTTGTATAATGCTATTCAAAAATTGCATAGAATAAATAAATATTTGAAAGTTATATTCAAGTTTTCAAAAGAATCAAACAACAAAACATTCCAAAATTGAAGACTTCATCTAATTTCACTGTAAAGAAAATAAACCAGTGAAGGGGTTAAGTAACATGATGTCAAATCAAACTTCATTGTTTGGTTTGGTTTGGATTTTAGTTGTGTTAACGCCCTGTAGTAAAGCAACACTAGGGCTATCTTAGGACGGACCTCGTAATTTTGGCATGATGTCAGATGACGAGGGTGACAGCAGCTGGCACCCCCTATTCATACCACACCACAGCAGCGGGATGATGTTGGGCTCTAATGGATTTAAAGTGCAAGAGACTCTCTTACACGATGGCTCTTCGGTGGAATTGTGTCTTGAACCTCAGACCCTAAGGCTGATGAGTCGAGTTTTTGCGTTTTTGAGTTATCGTTTTTACATGCACGCAAATCTACAGACTGACAGGTGGTTAACTCGTTGATGGATTTGTTTAACATTTAACACAAAATACACTCTAAATGCTAAACTGTGTGCCAAATTTATTCACTCGGATTTTTACGTTTTGTAGTTATTGTATTTACTTTTATTCAGTAAGTTAAACAAGCTTCTTGAGAATGGATTTTGTTTAAAATTTGATGTAGATCTACAACATTTGTGCAAATAATACAAAACAAATTTCATTCATGTAACCAGGTGAGGATTAAAGGCTAGGCACTCTAGGGACCGCACCAAAAAGGACCCCCAAAATTGTCTTAAAAAATATTCCAACCATTTTTTTTTTCTTAAATTTTTTTCACACATCCATTTTTAATTAACAAGGTAATGCCTTCAATAACAGCAACGCTGATTCTAACGAAAAGAAAAATCGGAATAAAAACTTCGGAAATATGTGATGTAAATGTTCATTCTAAGTTTATTCCTTTGGATAACGATTCTTTTTAGTCTTTTTGCTTGAATGAAATTATAAATTTAATAATGTCATTTTTATATTTTTAACATTTTTACATCAAATGAACTTTCAGAACTTCTCTGCTTTCGATATTATTTATTGGTCTGATTTTTCTGTCTATATATTTATTAGTGCTTATTTTTCTTACATTTCATTTGTCTCTTTATTCCTTCATGAAATTTTTTAAAGAAAAAAATGAATGGATACTAATCAAATTAATTATAATTTTGATCTTAAGACCCCACTGAATATAGTATTTATTTATTTTAAAATTATTATCAAAATAATTTTGGCAGGCAAAGGTCTTTCTTTTATATAATGAATAATATGCTATTTCAATAATAATATAAATATTTATACATACGAATTATAGATATAAATTTCATAAATTCATATGCTGCGTTCTAAATATATTAATTATCAGTAAAAGTTAATTAAAGTAATAAACTAAATATTCAAAATAGATTAATTAAAGCAAGATTGCTTTTGATAAAAAAAAAACAGTTGCTATGAATTAAAATGGGGACAATTAATTTAAAACATTATAAATGAAAATTTGAAATTTTTGTTATACTTCCAGAGGCCCCCAAGAACTTCCCCGCTGGTGGCCCCACAACATCCTTAATCTACCATTGCTTCTAATTCAATACATTTTTGACTTACCGCTTTCAAAGACAAACGACTTAATTCCTAACGTTTGTTTTTCGGACACATGGTGGACAGAAATGTCCATCAAAATCTCAAATTCGGAATTTGCAATGATTATAGTACTTTCTCTTTGCATATATCATATACGAAAAAACAAAATTAAATATATATATTAAAAAATGAAAATATTTAAAAATTGAAATCTGCTCTCACAAATTTCATGCTATCACGTGAAAACATTATTTTTAAGGCATTGTTTGTCCTAATTAATTTAAGTAATTAACCAATTAAAACAGGTTTGAAACAATCTTGTGACTATCAAAATACGCGTGCGTCGATGTATCGAGAATCGGGTACATGGCGGATATTCCCGCCAAGTTGTAACTTTTTGTTGATGATAAGTCACTAAACGAAACAACCATCTTTGCAATTTTGTAATAACCCTAAAAAAGGGAAATAAATGCCCCGAAAGCGATAAATCGCCGATTTTCCGCCCGTTCATTTGGGGGCTTCAAAAACCTCAAACTGATACAGCATCATGTTCGCACATGATAAAAACATTTTGACCACCAAAAAAATTTTTTAAGAACGCTGCCATTGACTTCAACTTTTGAATTACTAATTAAATTTCTATTTGTAAATGATTTTTTGGCTAGAAACCGCCAAATGTGACAACCTTCTGCATTATTTTCTAAAAGGGAAAATTTGGTAACTCAAAAGTGATAAATTGCCAATTTGTTGCCCACGCATTTTGAAGCTTCAAAATCCCCAAACCAAAAAAGCATCGTGTTCTCACAAAAAAAAAAAAAAAAAAAGATGTAAAAACTAATGAATAATTTTCTTTCTCTAAGAATGAGATTCCTTAAAATCAATCGTGTAATCATCCTCCCCCCCCCAAAAAAAAAATTGAAGTATTTTTTATTATTAGTGATATTGACAAGCTTAATTTTACAAGAATTTTATCTTAAGTATTTATGAGGAGCCGCACTGACTTGCTAATAATTTTAATTTTGGTTCCAAACTAAAAATCTAACATATAAAACTTAATTTTTGTTAGTTCGCATTTTATGTGCTGAGGGACCGTTGCGATAAAATTTGGCTAACTTATTGCCTGAACTTGCGCGAAGGTTATGGACATAGTAACAATTATTATAAATAATATATAAAGAAAAGGAAGTCTTATTTGTTATTTGTTCGTATTTTATGCACTGCGGTACAGTTCATCTGATGGCTACAAAACTAAGCCAATTTATTGCTTTGAACTTTAAAAAATCCATGTTTTTCAAATGGCCAATTTTATGTTGAATGCTAACGAGTCAGATAACAAAGAAATTTACTTGGTTTTGCTGAAGACGGAAAAACAGGAATTATTGTCAATTCTAATGTATATTTGAATAATAAAGTAAAAAGAAGCAGAATAAATATTATTTCTACTTCTCCTTTATATGTCATTCAATTTCAGTGAATGCATTCCTCGTCGTCAAGAAAATAAACATCATCTTCAAACGATATTTCCGAAATTATTTTTTCTGTGGCAACAACGCTACGGGTACCAGTCAGTTTCTTATAAAAAATATTTATGATTAAAAAAAATTAATGGAACTTTCTATAAAGAATAAGTCCCTTTAAAAAAATGTTCTTTTGCCAACTTCGTGATGTTGCTCGTTTTTTCTTTACCAACAGATAGCACTTACTAAAAACTGTGTAATACGCCTCCATGCAGAACAAATCTTCGTGGCACATTTAGTACCTCGAGCATGCGCAGCTCAGCAGCAGTTACTATCATGAGCAATTTTGCCTCCGAAAAGATAATAATAATAAAAAAAAAGCATCCCCAACCCCCCAAATGGAACAGCTCGTCCCCCTTTCCGAATATTTTTTTTTCTCCTTCTTTTTCTTTTCCACACATTGCGCAACACGTACATCATCATCCCCCCCCCTTGTCTCGGCAGAGGGCGGTAGTCAAGGTCCTGAGAAATGAGAGCTCTTGCAGCTGCTCTTGGAAGACTTGTTCCGGCCGAGACCCAGAGTAGGCACGTGTTCGACCCCCGGGAGCCCCCAGGGAGGGGGGGAGGGACTGTGAGAAATGCGGTCAAGGACAAGACGCTGGATGGAGTCGGTGGAGATGTCTTGGGAGGAAGGTCATGGCAGATGCAGTCGAAAATGAAAGTCCCTCCCTCCCTCTTCTTTTTTGTTGCCTGCCTTGGTCGGACCCCTCGATTCGGATTCTATCTCGAGAATGGAATACCGTTTTTCTTGGTGCACAAAGGGGAGGAGGGAAGGGAAATATCGTTTGGTTTTAGGAAGTGAAAGTGATTTTCAGGAAGCTGGATCAGCAACTCTTGAGGCTTCAGTAGGGTTAAATGTGTGGTATGCCCCTGAGACACCTGATGTTGAAAAATTCGACATCCGGAAGATATGTGTGTGAGCCCTTTCGTTTCCATGGGGGTAGAGGCTGGAATTAACGATTTGTGAAATGTGGTTTCCCTCTGAAAAACTCGTTGCTCTTTCTGTGATAAAATATTAATTTTTTTTTCGAAGATTTAGATCACCTTGGCAGAGTATACTCAAATATCGATGCTTCCTTCATCTATTAGAAGAACTGACATTGCAAACAGACTCTGTTTTTGATTAATATTAGATTAGTTTATAACACTGTTAGACTTACTTGTGGTAAAAATGTATTTATAATATTTATTAATAAAAATTAATTACTTCATACTATTTAACTTGTTAAAAACATTCCAAATGTGTTTTTTTATAAAACATTCCATATATGTTTTTTGTGTGAAAAATGTGAAGTATTTATAAAAGAGAAAAGGTTTAAATCATCACTTAGTAATTCAACTGAAGGTAACTTATTGTGAATGTCATATATGGAATATTAATTCTTCGAAAAATTATTCGGAAAGAGTTAACACAAAGAACAAGCTATGTTCCAGCTTTTTTGGTGAATAACGAAGAATTTCAAACTTTAGATCATAAATTTTGCCATCACAATGACAGGCCTTGTGGACTGGAGCCCTGTCCTGGTGAAACAGGACTTTTTTCTGGGCCAACCTGGTCTTCTTTCTTTGATTTTAGAATGCAATTTATCCATAATATTAGCATAATATTCAGCATTAATAGTCCTGCCTTTATCTAAAAATCCAAATATAAAATTACTTTAATGTTCCAAAATGCTGTTGCCATAACCTTTCAAGCAGATGACGCTTTTTCCCCCCGGTCTTTTGTTGCCAACAGTTTTTATTGTTTTTCCGTCTCTATAGTATAGTGAAGGATCCATATCTCATCAGCTGTAAGGAAACAAAAGAAAATCAACTGGGCTTGAATTGTATAGCTTCGATATCGTCACACACTGCAGTTTTTGATCCAAGGTCAGCAAACGTGACACACATCTTGCTGAATTTCGTACTAAAAATATCGATTAAAATATGATATATTCGGTTTTTTCATCCCCCCTTTTTTGGATATACCAAAAGACGCGGCAATCTCTGTCAATTTCAATCTGCGATTATTCATATTTTTAACTTTTCAAACGATTTCATCTTGAGTAATTGATTTTAGTTTTCCAGAACGCTTCGCATCCAGAGTGCTTCTATGACCATGTCTAAAGTGTTCAACCCATGTTTTAACAGTTGTAAATGAAAACAGAAACTTTCGTTTATTTAGTAATTTATTAAAATTTCAATGATATCTCAAATTATATATTTGCCTATATATAGTCATTTTTACGAAATATTTTATGACCTTGAGTTCAATATTTTAATTTCATTAGCTTTTTTAAAAAAATTTCAGGTCAATTATTGTACATGTTAGCCTAATTCAAAACATAGAACAAATTTTTAAAATTTCTTTTTCTAATGAGTTCAAAGATTTTCTGGTACAAAAAGAGAAATTTTGCTGATTTGATAAGGAGTCAAATTAAAAAGATCATGCAAATTATTTTTATAAATATCGTTTGTAGCCAATTTTCTAGTTACACTGTTTTTCTTTTTTTTTAAGTTTTTTTTAATGTCAATTATTTATTTCACTTTTTATCCTTTGTATTATTCTCCAAGCACTGGAATTGCCACGAAGAATAATAAATGTGCAAAATCATTATTCTTTTTTTGATTTTTTTAATAATTTTATTTTATGTTAATTAGTTTTAATTTAGCTGACATTCATCATGTCAGGAGTAATATCTGTTAGTTTTAGCTACAAAGAGAAAAAATTATATATACAATGGCTCCTAAGAGTGTTCGTTCACTTTCAAAACTGAAGAAAAAGCTCTGTAGTATGTAATTGAATTTGAATACAAAGAGTTTTTTCGCCTAATTTTCACGTGATTTTTTTAAATCTTAGGGAAAAAAATTATTTCATTTGAATTAGCTTTTATTAAAAAAATAAGATCCAAGAAAACTAGATATAAAGTAGTCGTAAAAGTGTTCGCATGCAGAAAAATTTTCGAATAAATTCATAACTAAGATTATTGTTACATTTCTTTTTATTTTAGCATTTTGGTGACATTTTAAAAATCCTTTGGTTTTAATCATTACTTGCTTAATTCTCTATATTCTATTTATTATTTTAAAATGGTTCGTTTTTGTGAGGATATATCAAGGAGTATTCTAAAAAGGATTCTTTTTCCTTATTAATAGTGTTGAAACAATTCGACATAACGGTAAGTTACTGAATTTATCTATTCAATAATACAATATGTTATGAAATGCTTTAAATATAAAACCAAATCGGCAACAAAGTAAGAAAAGGACAAAAAGCAAAATTAATCCAACATAATAAGACATTTATAGCTCAAAACTTTTGAAGGAATCCACGTTATATTCTGTAACGATTTCTGCGGAATTTACTAAGATTTTTTTTACTTCGATTTCAACTTGGTCAGATCAGCTAAATTGTACAGGGCTTCATCATACATTTTTTTTAAACTTACGATTCTTTTAATTTTCCAGTTGTCAAGAATTGTTCGTTTTTTGCAACCTGCTGTTACAAAAACGATAGAAAATACTAATCTGATATATTCATCTTCTTATTTTGTTTTCGTTTTGCTAGAAATTTTGTTTATGTTATTGACATAATTGTGTTTTCTTTTCATTCCTTTATGCATTGAATATATTATATTTCATAAGATGCTTGTACCAAAACGCAGTAATTTATTAGAGTAAAAAAAAAAAAAACTACGTTTGATAATTTTTTTAAATAAATCTAAGAAATTTATTCAAGTAATAGTTGTCTAAAAATGCAAAAAATTAATATAAAAACCTATTTGTTATAATGTAATTATATTTTATTTATTATTTAAATTTAATATTCGCCCTAATTGTTGATTTAACTGTTAATAACATTAATATATTATAAAATCATTAAAGTCACCGAAAGAGAACAGGTTATTGCATTTAATGCAATAACTGAACACTTTTAAACAAATTATCTGATAAGGCAAATGCTACATTTTGAAGGGCACACAATTTCATTTATCATTAATTCCAGCAATTTTATAGCTATCCAAAAGTGAAATTTTTTTATAAAAGCTTTTTTGTTATAATGTATTTAAATTTAATGCTAGTCCTCTACGCTGATTTAACACTTAACAACATTAAAACAAAGTTATTGCATTTAATGTAATAAATGAACATTTTCACCAAATTATCTGTGATGTCAAATGCTAAGAAATGCGTTTGAAGCGCACACGGTTTCATTTATCATTAATCCCAGCAATTTGGAATAATTTGCTTCATAGAATCGAAACACGCCTCTGGTAGACATGGGTGGTACGTGTGACCCATCTTGTAGAAAATTTTCAAGGTCTTGAAGGTGAGCACGTTGGGCTGCTTCTTACAAGGGAAAGGCGAATTATAGAAGAGACTTAAACATCATCATTCTGTTCTTTTCATTCTAGGTTCATGCATTCCAGCTGTTAGACCACAATTTATAAAATTACTTCTTTTTGTTTCCTTTATAGCTTTCGATTACGCATCAAATTGCATTATTGAATTAACAAATAAATATTAATGAACTAATGAATAAATTGATTTTTTTAAAAGATAAGATTGATTTATAAAAAAAAATGGTTTTTTTTGAAAAAAAAAAGTTAATTTGTTTAAAATTTTAATAATTTCCTTGAAAGTTATGACTGGTTCGTTTAAATTTTATTAATTGTTTGAAGGTCAGAAATTAAATTGATTAAAATATGAAGAATATTTTTTCTCTGAAACTCAAGATTGATTTATTTATCACTATTGTTTTACAAATACTGAAGAAACTAAAAGAAGTTTTCTTCGCTCTTGATATGTGTTTAACTTATTACCTTTGTAATAATGAACCACAAAATAAAGTAATAATAATAATAATAAACCCTGAACCCTTTATAAAACATTTCAGTGGTTTGAATTAAAAATTTTTAAATTTAAAAGAGATTTTAATTTTTATTACATTTGCGTCATTTTAAGTAATTTTCTATATTTCTTGTTATACAAGCACAAGACGAAAAATTTAAGAAACTTTGGTTCGATATTTTATTAAATCTCTTTTATCCGAATTACATTTCGTATCTGGTTAAATATCGATCTTACAAGGTATTCGTAAATTCAAATGAATCTGCAGCAAATTTAAATGCGTAAATAACCTAGAATTTTTTTCAAACAATCCTTGAGGACTTGGTTGGCTGTGACAATAAGGGAATAAAGGAATCGACTTATTTTGAGATGAAATAACAGCTATGGTGTCGTAGCTCTATCAACGTTTTAAAAACGCGTCTGTTGTCAAAGAAGCACACGAATAAAGCAATTCTGTATTCTGGTTAAAGCAGGTCAACCTTTTAAAAACGCATCTACTTTCAAAGAAGCATGCAGGCATAATAATAATAATAACGCAAAGGCAGGTAAACAAATATATGCGATTAAATTATGTTGAGGAATATTGCCATTTATGCTCATTGTCTAAGCGATTTCGAGATTCAAATATTCGTTTTCTTCATTTATTCAAAACACCCTGATGAAAAGAACATTAAGTTCTGACATGATAAAAAGGAATATGCATTAATTCATGAATATAAAAAAGAATATGCATTGATATATGTTTTTATTTAATTCACAAATATAAATAAGATTACGAATATATGCACATTTTTATTCTTTTCATGAGTATAAAAATGAATGTAAATATTTTTATTTAATTTAAGAATGAAAAAAGAATTTTTATTAATTTATTTATATTCTGTCATATTTTATGAACTTAAGTTGGTTTTATGCATGGATTTAGAAGTAAATATTGTGAATACAGAATTGAAAAATTACTTGTTGAAAGGTAAAACACTGTGGAAAGATTATTAATAAAAATAATATTGAGTTTATTCTTGATTCTGATACATTTTCGATGGGAAAAAATGGAATATTTTACTGTAACTTTTGGAAATAAATGTTGAACGAAACACAATTATTTTTTTGGAAAGCAACAAATAGAGGCTTCAACATTATTTTATCACTACTAATAAAAAATTAAATTTAATAGATAATAGGAATCACATGTTAGCATTTATGCTGCATAAATATGCAATGCATATTTTTCTATATTCGATGCATGGATTTTTTTAAATTAAATTCTTCTCTTATTTGCTTCTTATTTTGTTCTCGTACAAAATATTAAGATTGTCAGCAAATTCAACTTAAAGATTTTGATAGATCTCCATGTTTTAAAGGTCACTGCATCTGAAAAGCATATTTCTGAAATTATGTTTGCTTATGAGCATGACAAATAAAAATATAAAATGTTAAAAGGAGGAAATCTAGTATTTGGTTTTTTTACAATAAAACTGTATATTTCTTTCCAATTTTAAATGAAACTTGTTGAAGGAAAGTCGATCGGCTTATCCATTCATATCCATGGGAATTCATTAACTTATAAAAACTACGGGCAAGATATATGAAATTTGGTGTATGGTATTATTATAAATCTGTTCTGATTTTTAAGTCAATTTTATCATCTAGTAAATGATCATATGTCTACATATGTGTATGTCAAAACGTTTATAAAAAATGGAACAAACTAAAAAAATGGTACTTGATAAGTGACTTTTCATTAGAGTTCCAGATTTGATTCAAATTTTAGATCCAACTGATCATTTTAAGAAATCCAAAATGCTCGGTATATACTGGAGTTAAATTGATCTGTATAGAGCTCGTTGAGGATCTGCTCAGTATATACTGGAGTTAAAAACAAGATACTACATTCTATGCACTCTACTTTTGGGCCAGTCCAGGTACCTCTTTCGGAATACGAAACCAGCCATAGTGGTCTTTCTAAAATCTTTTTACACATTCTCTAATAAACTTCTCATGGAAGAGAACAGTTTACACAGCACTGAAGCAGCAATATATAGCACTGACGTACAATAGTTGCAAAATATTTACTTTCGGAATGAATATAGCATTTTTACTGAATCTGTCATGTCAGCGAGGTTTATGGCGATTAATCACTGGCATGCGATAATAGTATGCAAAAATCGTAATATGTATTTTAGATACTTTTTCTTAATCAATTGAAACAAAAATTTCTATAAAATTGCACACGTTGTCTCAAATTCCATAGCAAATTTGATTTATATAAGTCACAGAGTTTTAAATGATCACATTCACATATTTCTGAAAGTATAGACAGACAGACAGTTAATCCGTACTTGGATTTGGCCAAAAATTTGACAGATGTCTACATTATAGGAGTTAAATCTGTGTTCCGAATTTTATCCTTCCAACTCTCTTCATTTTCTAATTATTGTGTTAACTTATATTCGAAAAACCGGATAGAAGGATTTCCTCTGAACACATTTCACTCTGAGGCAGCCATAGCACGGGGGCAATTGCCCCCCCCCGTCGACGGGATATTTTGAGTTTCGTCGGCAAAAATTTTCACCATTTCAGGATGGTTGTTGAGAGCTATGCATTATCGAATATGATTGTTTAAAAACCTTCTTGAAATTAATATATTGTAAAACAATCGAAAAATCCAAGTAATGGTTAAATTGTTTAGACTATATTTGGCAAAATATTCGATAGGGTTTTAGATCTGTAATATGTCGTATTTTCATAGACAATTTTTGATGGACCTAAAAACTGAAAATAATGGATGTCGAAGACATGTGTTAAGCAGATTTTCAGACATCTGATTCAAATGTCGTTCATTCAGCTTATAGTTTGTACTACTTTTGGCAATATAACCGACAAAGGTGATAAGCTAATTTATCAACAAATTTTGATCTATCGACTATAAATTCAATGTGACGAATGTCGAAGAAGTCTGCAGATTTCCAACATTTGATTAAAAAATCGTTCATTTAACTTATAATTTGAACTTATTTTGGAAAGATATCCGGCAAGTGAATGAGATATCGAAATTATATCGCATAACATTTTTTTTTACAAATGTTCAATGAAAAATGAAAGGAAGGACCAGTATCTGAATTAAAAAAAAAGAGTAAATAATAATTTTCTTTAATTAAATGTAAAAATTAACTATTTTGAGTTATTTTGAAGCCAAGTGAAATATATTGTGCTTGCTCCCCTGTCGGATTTGTCTTGCCACCGCGTCGGCAAATTCCTGCCGCCGCTTCTGATTTCGCTCCAAAATCGATACCAATTTGCAAATGGACCGTATGACAAATTTCAACAGTTTCGCTGAAATCGCTTTTGAGTTATTTTTGTCTCAGAGAGACAGACGAGCATTTTCTAAAAATGGGTTTTTCGAATTCAGGGAGGTGTAAACTGTGGAGATGCGTCGAAATCACAAATTTGAATTTTTTGACGATTACTTCACTTTTCCTATTCTATGTATACTAGAGAGCAAAAATGTATGCATGAATATTTTACATTTCCAGTTGCAAATTGATTGGAGTATACAGATCTTTAATGAGTTCCATACAAGTAGGTCAAAAAATAGACCTCTGATCCACATTACCTAACAGAAAATTGGGCGCCATTTTAACAAGGCTGAGAATTGACCACACCCTATTCACCCATCAGCATCTGCTGTTGGGGAACCTACGCCATTTCGCTCGATTTGCAATTGATCTGTGCTTGCTCTACATATTATTGTATAATACTCCCGATCTGTTTCATAGTATTTAGTATATTTTTTTTCTTCAAATATCTCGTCCTATTTTGGGTGATTTACCTTTCAAAATTACTGATGTTAACTTTTCAATCCCTAGTCCACGTATTCGAGCATAAGTAACACGATAATTGCAAAATGGAGATAGATAGATAGATAAAGTTTGTACGCAGATTTATAGTCTGTAATGCAGAGATGCTTGCTAAATTTTGAGCCAAATCTAACAACAGTTGCCAAACGGTGCTGTCTCTGGTTTGCATTTTCAGAAAACTATAAAAGATTTAATTCGTAAATGCAGTGACTTATATAGATGAATTTTGGTATGAAATTTAATGACTAAACGTTCAGTTTTGTGACGAATTTTTGTTTCAATCTGTTGAGAAAAACGTTCCTTAAACACAAATTCGGTTATTGGATAGTATCAATAATCGCCAAGTAATTCGTTAAGAATGACAGATAGATTCAATAAAAATGTTAAATCAACGCCAAAAGTTAATATTTTGTAACTATTTAACACTGATGCCACGCAAGGCTTTCTCTGGCATGACAAACTTATTAGAGAGTATGCGAGAAAGTTTATGGGAGACCATTCCCACTAATTTATTTAGATAAATACGAAAGGTTTTTTCAAAAAAATAATTATATATAATAATTACTTAAGCATCATCACTGCTTCATTTTTCTCATTACAATAGTTCCTATATTTCAAAAAATTTGGACTTCGTTTTAATTTAGATATTTTAAAACTACAAGTGTGGCAGTTTAGCCAAGAAGGTTGTTTTGTAGCATAAAAGAAGAAACAAATTGATAATTAACTCTAAATACATCAAAGAGAAAAGGTACAGAAGGAAGTTATGGGAAGTGACTGCCAATCCCCCTTTTTTATCCCCCCTCCCCCGTAGCATTCCAGCCCTGTGGTTCCTACTCTGAAATGCCATCTTTTAAAGGAATGATCTACTGAAAAGCTAAGATTACCATGCTTCAATGCTACGTTCTTTTAAACTCAAATCCATAGAAAAGAACTTAATCCATTTTAACTACGAGTTCAGTTTAAAAGTACTTACATCAAAAACTTCAAGCCAAATAAAAGTTGTAAAAGAAATGTTAGCTGTTTTTTTTTTTTTTTTTGAAAAACTATTTTGGATAAAAATCTTTTGCCATAAACATCGGATTTAAGAACATAAATTTCAATCGTAAATAGATCTTAGATAACTTGCGGATGTAGACAATCGTTAAAATTCACCAAAGAAGGAGGGGATTAGAAAAAGAATGCGTACACAAAAAATATAAATAAGGGAGAAAAAATCACTGCACGTTCCAGAACGATAGTTTACAAAGATGTCTTAGAACAAATGATTGTACTATGCTACAGTAGTTCGATGACTTATTACAAATTTGCATGCTTACGGCCATATGAAAATATCTAGCAAACAAAATAATTAATGTTCAAAACAAAACAAAATAGTCTCTAATTAACTCTTTACAATTTAGCAAGATAATTTCTGCTACTTTTATTTGTACAAAATGCTTTAAATGCTAAGTCAAATGAAGAATTTATTTTCTATTCTTTTCAACATTAATATAAAAATGCTATTATTTAATATTAAAACTTTATAAGCCCTTAAATATTTATAAGCCCTT
>JAOUZG010043210.1:5051436-5116345 GCA_026289955.1 Argiope argentata
ACAGTAAAAATCGTTGTAGCGGTTCTCAAAACTAGAATCTGATATAAAATTTGACATTACGCCAGCTGCAACAGTAATATCTCTACCAGAGACAAAGCTGGGCTGCGCAGGTGTCCAGATGTGTATGTGTATTGGCACTCTATAAAACAGATCGTTTGATCTAATGCTGTTAAACTTGGCATATTATATTTCGTAAAGTGAGAATGTAAAGCTCACAGTGACTTTTTGGGGAAATATTAATTTAATTTTTTAAATCGGCGTCTAAAATATCCATTCTAAAGATAGATTCCTAAAAATGCTAGCTAAAAATTCATAGAATTCAGGCCAAGATCTACATTTTGTAATAATATCAATAACCGCCAATGCCATGCAAGCGATCTGACCCAAAACCTGCAATTTTATTTGGCAGGCGGGGGTTGAAAAGACATTTATTGGAGAATATGCAAGGTTTTGAGAAGACTGTTCCTGTTCCTATGTCATAACATCTGAAAATAATTGGGTAGAAAATGTTCATACAAAATCTTTTAAATTATATCTTTAATTAATTTTTTAAATATTTTAATTGTATATTCTAACAATATATTTTATTATTTAAGTGAAACCCGATAATTTTTATTGTTGCTTCTAATATTTCATCATGATATTTTTTCCATGGTTGATAATTAAGACATGAAGGTTCATCATACTTTTTCCATTTTCAGCAGTTTTCAAAATCAGATATCCTTCAATAAAATTTTTGAAAATTTGTTTTTCTTTTCAATTAAATTTAAGTACTTTTTCGTTAGCAAGCGGGATTCTTTAGGATTTTCGGGGGCAAGCGAAAAAATCACAAAGAAATTTGGCGGAATTCTACATTATTTGGCGATTTTTCGCTTGCGCTCAGCTAGCAGAAAAGTATCTAAATTTCAGAACTAAACAATGCAGAAAACTTAAAATACAGCATAATTGGCAGAATAAATATATAAAGATAAAATATGTAAAATGGATAACGCATAGTACGATCAATATAAGGTTTTGAAATAGAGATTTTATGGTTTTTGAGCTATATTTGAAGTTAAGAAATTTTTCTCAGGAAGCTATTAAGATGAAATCATACAGAATATTCAGCCAAAAGCCACTGTTTTTTGTAAGCCAACTGGTTTCCAAAGACAGCAAGGCAGAAATAAAATCATAAAAGAAATCCATACTTGCTTTCCCAAATCAAGGCGTACTTCGAAAACTCACAAGATAATAATAATAAAAAAAAAAAACGATTTCCGTTGGATGAGTGTTTCTGTGTGATAATTGTAATGATTTTTTTCCATGTTGGTTGTACTTTTATAAAATCCCTAAAATAAATGAGAGGGAGCTGTCTATTATCAAAATCACACAGACGCTAGACCAGAAACCATTTCGTGACCAAACTTGTTTGAAATACTACGGAAAGCTAATGAATGTTGATAACTCAGAACTATAATCTAGGTTACATTACCAATTCTAAGAGATAACGCATTCTTTAAAACCACTTACTTCAATCTATTTGATGCAATGCTTTCGACATTCTTTTTTGGTAGAATCTTAAAAATGGAATTCTTCGTAATGTTCTGACTTAAGTATAAAACATGCTTTCGTTGTTTATTTCTTGGCAAATAAAAAACAATGCCCAAGAGTTTGTGCTTTGTCAGATATATTGAAAGTGAAAATGTTGTAATTGTTCCAATATTTGATCTTCATTAAGGATAAATTTAGAAGATTGTAGTTTCCGAGGGAGAAAAAAATCCACTTTTAAATACTTTTAATAAGTTTTTGGAAGATTTAAGAATGATTTAATGAATAAACGGTTATTATGCATACACGGAAGGTCGCTCAATTATCTCTCCCTTTAATAATAATTGATAAAATTAATTGCATAACATAACAGACCAAAATCAATCATGTCAGGCCTTAATTTTTTTAACTTTTCAGAACAGGAACAATTATGGAAGCTTATTAATATCACTCGAAATAAGAACACGTATTTTCGCTCACAAGAATGCAAACTATAGAAGGAAAAAAAAAACAAACGTTTTTTCTTTGAAGATTATAAATGTTGTTGTTGTGTCAAATGGCACTTGACATGGACAAGCCCGCTGCTGAGCCCAGCAGCAGATTTAAGCCGAATGAAGCGTCTCTTGTATTTGAGTAGCGCCAACTAGGGCCAAGAGTACGACTTTGCTACACACTCACCACATTCGCTTGCACAACCCCTTTTTACAGGGGGCACATTCACACATCTCACAGACAGCACACAGAATAACAACCATGCCCGAACCGGGACTTCCAGAACACGAGGAAGACGCGTTACCTCTGTGCCTGCAAGCCGACAGATTATAAATACTAGTATTATTGGGAAATAATACTGTTACACATAGAAAAAGTATTATTTCACAATAGAACAAACAATAAAAAGAACAGGTATAGAAAAGACAATTAAAAACAAATCAAGTAAAGAATTTCATGTGAGACCAAATGATATTAAAAGGAATTTTAATTTATAATTTTTGACAGATTTTCAAAAATTAGCTTCCCTTTAGGAATATTTTATGTTAAAATTACCACATATTCATTTTTTTAAGTAAAAGAGATAAGGAGATAAAAAAGTAACATTTAAAACGTAATTTTTATTTAAATTCAATTAATGCATTATATCAAAAATTGGAATTCGTTCCGATTTTTGTTTCTAATTTGAATATGTATATTCCTATTTCTTTCTTTTTAAAATTTAAATATATTACCTGTATTTCTACATTTGATTAGAATAAAGATGAAAGAGTGTTTTGGCACTCAATAGGTGAAACCGTTTAGCTTAAAAATATCAATATTGGCCTATTCATACTTTGGAAAATGGGCCTGTGCATTCTGGAGCGATTTTTAAAATTTTAATTCATATAAAATTAAGCTGAATTTCGTCATTTTCCAAGATAACTTCTGAAAACATTACATCACAAAAATAAATTTTAGATCATTTCAGAATTTAAAATTCGTTTTTTTCATGATACCGATGTATAGTAAGAAGAATTCTTTTCTGAATATGAATAATTTGTAAAAGTTTTTTTTTCTGGATTTTCCATAGTTGCCCTGAAATTCAAATCGTTTTCAATGTTTCATCAAATATTTAATTGCATGTTTCTTCCATTGTTGAAAATGAAAAAGATTTTATTTTTATATAAGTGGATTTATAAGAAATAAAATAGTTATAATATCGCAGAAAATTTAAGAGGTAGATGAACTGGATATTAACTTTAAATAGCACAATGGCTTTATCGGACTGTCCCAATCAGGCAGATTCATTTACATGATAAATAAAACAATTCAAATACTTGGTGTTCATTTCAGACAATTTGGAGGACGGACGGACGGACATGAAGTTACATTTAAAATTTTTATCTGAAACTAAGTATAATGAATATTCGTGGTAAACCAGCTGTTCGTTTGAAACTAATAGCAATTAAATTCACATATATATCAGAGAAAAAAGCAATAATATATTTAAAAATCTGTGTTAATACTCTTCTCTAAAGAAAAGAAAAAAAAATTATCAGCTGATCAATACTTAGTGTTAAATGAGACTTAATAAAGAAATCAGTCATTTACTAAAGATCATGTTCCATGGACACAGAGTTTGGAAAATTTTAGAATTACATGTTGTCATGAATCTTAGTGGCTACAATATTATTTATTTTATTCAAAAAAAATTTTTTTCGAAAAAATTTGAAAGAATATTCGATTTTATGTGCAAATTGGAGAGTGGCAGCTTAAGAGTTTGACCGAAAACGGTCACGCCATATTTTTCGGAAAATTTACTTCGTGCACCAGGTTCTCTGGCAAAATCGCCAAGGGGCCACTTTGTCCTTTGGGTTTGACTCCTGAATAATTCCAAGATTCTGCAAATGGCTAAGGCAAGCATTCCATATTCAAGATATACCGGTTTCGCAATCTTCCTTGTGAGGGAACAGGGGACCGCTTGTCCCCGGACGAGGTCAGTTCGTCCCGGATTTTCACTCCTGGGTGCTCACAGCCACTCACTCATCCATTCACTTTCGCTCTGCAGCCTTTGTTTAGGCGGAGGGGCCCTCGATGGGGCCTTGGCAATCAAATGAATCCCCAAAATATTACCTGTCTTCACCCGAACTATTTCACACAGGAAACGAAACTCATCGTCTCTGGCGCCTTTCTATCTCTTTGTAACTCTCGCCGTTGCCTGCCTGGCACTCGATGCAATGAAGAAAGAAACTTCGACCGTTTTATGAAGACATGCTTGCTGTCTCTCATAATATCGGTTTTAATATTAGATAAAAACGAACCAGAAACCAATTTCTGATTGATTATCTTCCAGTAGTGTATTTGGCAAAGCTTGCTTTTTTATTTTTTCAATATTTCTATCAGGTATCTGGCAACATACAGTAAAATAACGTTCAATGGAATATCGAATATTGTGAATGGAATATCAAATATCATTTAACAACTCTGAATATTATACATTTTATTAATCCATCTTTCAAAATTAATTGTAATAAAGATTCGAAAATTGCTGACAGCTTCGTAAAACAGAAGATTGTAAATTGACCAACATTTTCGAACTAGGTGACATTCAGTAATAATATGCTTGCTACTATAGGAAAGAATTCTAGGTAAATTATGCCAGATTCTTACAGAATATTTTAGAATCAGAATAAGAAATTTTTAAAATGGATTACACTTAATTATTTATCATTTTGCTGAAAAAAATTATGAACAGTTGCTTGATTAAATGTTTATTTTTATTGTCTAGATGTTTATAAAGTTAATTCTTCCAAATAAGGCACATCTAGCACAATATTAATTCATTTTCCCTAAAAATGAAAATAAATTAGAATTTTCCTGTCATTCTTTTAAAGTTTGATGAAATGTTAATATAGCTAGATTATGTATAATATGCAAGACATATTGAACTAAATATTTAAAGAAGTTGAAGGTACTTTAACTCTTAGCTTTTGGAACAAAGAGCCCTATTGAGCCTATCTGATCTTAGGATTCTTCCAAATTTAGTATTTTGACTTTCACAAATTACTAAAGGCGTAACTAGACAGTATGATATCCTAATAAATATTTAAGACGGTGTCCTCAGAAAATTAAATTTCTTCATTATCACTTTAAAATAAATAGTTTTCATTTTTTAGACAAGTATTTTTCATTATGATGATGGCTGATTAAAAAAAAAATCTTATATTCTATATTCAGTATGAAATAATTCGGTAACTTCATGTATAGGTACAAATGAATAATCAAATAACATGTACAGATACTTTTTTTCTTTTCTATTTAACTGTTAGATTTTATGCATGCCAATAAAATTTATTAATGTCATTTTGTGTTATTTGGAATGGCATCACGTAATTGGAAAATCTCACATTCGGCACTGGCAATTTAATTTACCCAATCCTTTAACCTTATGTATCAAGTTTAAAACAAATTAAAATCATTTTAATAGCTCACATATCTTATTTTTATGCCATTTGAAGTTCACTATAGATTAAAAGAAAGGCAAAAAACGTCTTTTTACCTTTCAAGTTAATTGGCTAGGAGCTAAAATTCTGCGATTTTTCCTATCCATTAATTAATTAAAAATATCAAATTTTAAAATAATTGCATTATTTTACTCTGAAATAATACATTAAATGTGCAAATAAATATAATATCGAAACTGTAATTTAGCATTCAAAAATACAGTTTCTTCATAACTATCAGTAGAATGATTTCATCTTAATTATTAATGCATTGGGAAAAAGTAACTGAAGATTCACTTTAACCTATTTCGAAAATTAGCTGTCATTCTCGAGTTATACCCCGAAGCATCCTAACAAAAATTCACCTGGCGATTCGGGTCAGCTGAGGTGTACGATTTCATGGAAATTTGTTCTAGAAACGTAAGCAAACGATCACCTTTCAGGTGGATCTTTTTCTTTTAAAGCATTTCGTCTTCATTTGTTTTGACTTTAAATTCATTTCCGCTGACCCTATATAAATATAAGTGAGAATTCTGAAATAGCTTGTATGCCAACAACAATTCAAGCTAAATTGATTTTTTTTTTTAAATTTTATTCCGAAATTGTAATTAAATGAAAACTTAGTGACAATTATGTTTATTTTTTATAAATTAATTATAATTATATGTTATACAGAGTGGTAAATTAAACGAAACGCATAAAAAATATATTATCTACTATTCTTATTGAATGAAAATATTAGATATTTTAAATTACTTTATTTGTTTATATATATAATTTCGAATTGACACTAGAATAGTTTTATTAAATTTTGTAATGTTCTAAGAAACTACGGAGCCGTATTAGAATTCCCGGCTTTAAATAAATCGTTTGATACAACTAGTAATTCTTATCTAAAGTTAGATTGAAAAGGAATTTATCATTGGAATTGATATTCCCATTTTAACTGAGAATACAGTACTGGATAATATGAAGATTTTGGGTTTTATAATATTTTGAATAAAAGCACCTTTTATATTAAAAATATTAGACATGAAAATACTCTTTTCGTAACCAAATAAATTCAATATTTCATTAATAATGAATTTTCGGCTATGATTACATGTTGTTTTAAGTCAAATTTTGATTTAAAAATAATTTTGCTTTTTGATTACAAATGATTCTTGTCATAATCTAAGGAAATCAATTAGATTCTCTTCAACTCTGAATTAAAAAAAATCAATAAATTTTACAGAAAAAAAATTATTTATGATTTGATAAATTTCACAAAAGATTCTGAAGCATAATATCGATCTCTTTACCAGTCATTTTAAGCGAAATCATGTGTAGAATATATTTAAAATGAACAGATAAATTTCCAAGCTTTAAGAGTAGTACGGCACAAATCAGCTTTCGAAACAATATACTAGAGTATCAGATAGATCTCACTTTTTTTTCACTTCAGAAAAAATCGTAGAAAAATTCATAATTATTGAATAAACACAAAAATACCTATGAATCATTTGTAAGTTTATTGCAACAGATTTAATTAATCGCCTATTGTGGTTGTTAATCAAAAACAATCTTTTTTTTCGCCAAATATTATAACATAATATCATATTATTCTGAAAAGGGTTATTCATCGAAAACCTGTTGCGTAATATTTATGTAAACAAAAAGTTGGGGAAGGTAAAAAAAACAAATACCCTGAAGGCCCTAATCCCCGAGAATTCGCCATTTTTCATCCTCTAGGTCTGTAGGTTACTTGTGGCATCCGAAATTTTTGCCCAAGCAATGCTAGTGACCTACTTTCATTATCGCTTCGAGGGTGGGATGTTGTCTCTAAACAAAAAAACTTCCCTCCTCCCCTCCAGGGGAAGGGTCTTATTCATGAGGGGTTGCTGTCTTATGCACGAAGGGGATTTTCTTTATGTAATTGGCAGTTGCACTTCACCCTCAGGGGTTGCTTGATAATCTTCAGTGCCCTTCGAATAAAGTAGGGACACAGAATGCGCGTTCTATAAGAATGCACAAATTATAGAGCTGAAGAATTATTTGCCTTTTTTTATGTTCCATAAACTTTGTTGCATCTCTGCCCCAGGGCCTGCTCGATTTTCTTGAATCGTGACATCCAAAAACAATTTTGAGACTTAATAGTTAACTCCCAACCTTTACTTTCACAGCATAGCAGGTGGCGAATTTCCATTTATCGTTTTCACTCTTGATTTCACAATTCTGATAAAACTCGAAGCGAATATTTTACGTTTGTGTCAGAACTGGATGTAAATCTGAGTTATTCTCACAATAAGTAAAGTAACCTTTATTAGAATTCGTATTTAAGGTTTGAAGCAATGGTGGATCTAGACAATCTGAGACTTTTTGTCAAAAGTTTAGGGTGGGGGCCCCAGAAAAATTAAACTAGTATCGCTAATTATTTAAGTGCTTTTTGTTATGGTTGGTTACATATTTTTGGTACTGTGAATTTTAAAAGATCTTATCTTTTAGAAAAAGCAAAGAAATAATCCAATTTTTTGGCAAATAAGTAATATTTTATAACTAATTTAACATTGCATATTCCTAGTTCAACAAAAATATTACTTCTTCAAATTTTCAAGTACAGTCAAAAGAATGTTCTTTCAACAGCATTGTTACACTGCACAATCTTTAAGTAGAAGTTTCAAAATTTTCCTAAATGATGTTCAACATGAAGCTGTATTGCACTATTAGGCCCGACTTATTATCTTAAGTCATTTTTCAACACTGCAGGGTAGAATAGTAGTTGCATTTAGCTATCTACGAGGATTGGGGCGGGGCCTACGAGAAAGTAATAGTCACTTTATGTATTCTATGTTACGTATTTATGCACGTATTTTCATTGCCCCAATAGGAGCCTCACCAGATCAGACTCCCTAGTATTTTGCTAGTCCTGTTACCCTATAATTATGTAAATAGGTGAAAAAAATGTTGGATCATCCATCCATTCCTCTTCGAGTAAAGTTATTCTTATCGTCAAGACGGCCAACTAGATTAGGTTAGGAATATAGTATATCTTACTTATACCATTCACTTGCAATAAATGTCCACAATTGCAAAGTATTTGTCAAAGGTAATTTGAAATAAACTTCTAGAGGTCGTTATTAGAAAGGAAAGACGCATTCATAAACTAATAAAATATTGCTTTTGCATTCAAATTTATTTACAGCTATCGCTTATAAAATATAAGTGGCGCAACTAAGATTATTGGCATTTGGGGTAAATTATATTTTTCTTTCTACTCCGATATTTGGTTTAAAAAAAAGGTACATATGTTTCCGACACCAATCATTACCGTAAACTCCCCCTCCCCATTTCTATATCATTTAAACAAAGGGATTTTTTAGTGTGGGTGGGTGTTTGTAATGGAACAATTGGATAATTAAAAGCACATCTTACTTTCATATCAATCAACGATGACGATTAAAGTAAAAGAAAGTTAGGAATTATCTTTTTGGTATGTTTTCTACATCCCAAATTTGAGTGGAGAATGCTCAAGTTTTGATACAAGGTACTGGATTCATGACTTATTTGTATGCTCTTAAATTTTAAGAATACTTTTATATTGATCTATAATTACAGCATTAAGTTAAATATATTGCCTCTAGGTGCAATAGCTTAAAATGCGGATCAGTCTTCGAATTTTTTAAAACATCTTGCATCTAGTCATTATTTTTTAAATTTACAACAACCAAAGACCATCGCTGAAGGGATCTCAAAAATATGGACGAAAACTCCGATACTCACCATACAACTTGAATTCCCAATTCTACTTTCGTAGAAAAGTTGTGGAATCGACTCGCCTCTTGCCGATAACTATTCCAACGGGGCCTCCAGATGTGTCTGCAACGGCGAGGGGGGTTATATCTTGGCCAATTATGGTCATTAGGACTCAACCATAGTTCTCATCTATGTTATCACGGTGTTCTCACCATTCAAATAAATTGTACGCCTTAAGGTGGGGAAGGATGACTCAATTAACTTTAGAACATCCAAAGATGTTATTATTCCACAATGTCAATGTTTATACAATAACAAACCTTAGAAAAAAAATCAAAATTAATCTGAGTTTTATCCCAAATTATCCAATAGCAAAATGCCACGCTTGATTTGATCTGCGCACACTTGGGCCAAACTATTTAGAATGTATTAAAATCAATGCGAACCAAATCAGAATAAATAGACAGAAAATGCATAAAAATAGTTTATTAAAATAATCCAGAACTTGCTCTAAACACATAAACCGAGGTAGGATAGCAAACTGCGTAGCATCATTCTACGAGTTTATCCGCTATATAATAGAAACAGTACGCAAATAACATATAATATATATAATACGATAACACAGAAAGCATACAAAAGCAATTATTTATTAATATAAAATAAAAAGAGGTAAGAATATGCACTGATTATATTTAAATTTCACACGGGTTTAAAATAATAATAAAAAAAGCAGCACATATTTTTGCCATAAACATATATATATTTGTTTATCATTTTTCAATAATTTTTGTGCAATACAATAAAGAATATACAATTGAGAGTTATATTTCTCAAAAGAAAACCTGTAAACAAATTTCACAAGGTTAAAATTAAAAAAAAAAGAAAAAGGCATGATAAATTTTGCCGTGTATATATATATATATATAATTTTTAAAAAATAAATTTTCTAGTAATTTTTATAATAAATTTTTTCAAATAATTTTTTTATTAATTTTTTTAAAAGTTGCCTTATAATTTGCAAAATATAATTTGAAAAGAAAACCGGGAAAAAGCATTGTTAGTCTTGATTTCCTTTGTAGTAATCTCCATTAAAATTTTTATTTATGGAATCAAAAATAATCTAAGAAAGATTTTATCACTTAAAAATGAAGCAAAAAAGGAAATTAGTAAAAGATTTTAGAAACATAAAAGAAAGTATTCTAAAGTTTGTAAAAATGTTTTTTTCCAGAAGTCTTGACACAAATTTTGATCATAAGAGAACTACAAACAAAAAGTAGAAATGAAATATTATATATATATATATATAATAGCATTTTATGGAAATAAAATTCTTGTTAGATGGACGAATATCGGAATGCCACATTCAAAAAAGAAAATAAAAATTGAAAATACATTTTTACTAATTAAAGTTATAAAAATTTAAGTCCTCTTTAAAATTAAGATAATTAATTAATTATAATTCTATCCATTACGAATTAATTTTTAAAAGAATATTACTAGAAAGGAAATCAACATATGCACACAAAAAAATCAAATAATAAATTGAAAAGATACAAAAATAAAATAATAGGATGATATTTTTCATCCTTAACACCGGTGGTTCATTTTTTCATCCATATAATTTCAAAATAATACCTTTTTTATTCAAAAAAGTATTTACAAAATTTCGCAATAACCATGCATATTTTGTAAAAAAGACCTAATAAGAAAAATACAGTCTTCATACAATAACCAAACGCAATTTAACATTTCATATCAAATAAAAATATTTTTTTTTCAAATATGAGCAGACAATGTTACAACTTTAAAATTTGCTTTTAATGCAAAAAAAAAAAAAAAAAAAAAAAAAAAATTAACATATGAATTTTGTTTTTATATAAAGCTAACATCACAAATAAACGTACTGGTTTAAGAAATGTAGGAACTAACAAACTAAATATACGTTATCAAATAACCAAGAATACTGAAGATAGGAATACCCGTGTGCATAAAATTTAAAAATATATCAAATACAAAAATAAAATCTTTCTCAATATCGATTCTTTGTAGTAAAACACATAAATTGCATTGTTTTCGCATTTGTTCTTCGCACTTGTAACACATTTAAGGCATCTGCCGACACTAAAATGGCTTTTTGAATAAAATATGGGAAATTTGATTTCTACTAAAATCTATTTTTTCAGTTTTTAAACTATTTAAACACGGATATTTATTCCTATAAAAATTAAGAGTGAAGTTACTGCCGCGCAGATAACACTTTTACAGTAGATTAAAGACTCGGAACCCAGATCACATGAAAATTTATTCTTTTACATCCCTTTTTATAGTCAAATATGATGAATATAGTAAAAATAATACCATAATCTAGGAATCATCTCGTTTAAATGATTGATAAGGATTGGAAGTGAAAACATATTACTCCCCCAATACTGTGCTAATTTCGAGAAACAGAAAATTGTATCGTGAAATATGCTTCTGAAACACTTTATGGTAAACCAAAAGCTACAAACACCTTCAATAACTATTAAATAAATGACCACACATTAAAGTAATATAAAAAAAATATCAAAATTTATTTAATATAATTATTGCGATCAGGAAATTATTTGAATCGTAAATTAAATAGACTATTTTGAATGGAATTATGGTGAAGATAATATAAGTAAAATAGGATATTGAACGAATCTTTAAAATAGAATTTAAATTTTTGAGCACTTTGAAAGTAGACAGATACCTCAAAGACAAAATTGAGTTTACACATTATGGACCAGACATAACACAAGCGTGCATATACGTTTTGGTGATGATAAATACATTTTTGAGTTTTAAAGAAGGTCATAATAGTAAAATTAATAGGTTTGACCGATCACTAATATTACGCCTGTACAACAATCAATTTTATAATGTTTAATCAAAAATTACTTATAAAAATAAAATAAAAAATATATTTAATATATATTCAGAAGATTTCTAATAATAAATTCATGATATACTTAAGAACTCGGTATTGTCATCAAACTAAAATTTTTCAAGCGATATGTCGCCAAATTTGATATTATTTTCAACACTATTAAGCCCTAATGGTTGAAAAAAAATGTCGTGAATTTGGCGGAGTTACCATGATGTATTTCTATTTTTCTTCCTAGTACTCCTATAGTATAAAAGGCACGTCGGTACATTATAAAATATCTTTCCATTAATAATAAAAAAAGAAAAGGTATATCAATTCTCTTAGCACAATATTTAAACAATAAAACATTACACATAGGCATGAAATGATACATATAATTATAAAAAACAGGTAAATCAAAACATAATACTTTTTTGAGATTGTAATTAAAACAATACATGTAAATACAAATTATAACAAATCATAGAAATAAATAATATAAGAATTGCGAACAAACAGACTTGAATAAACTTAAAATAAGTGACAGATCATTTTCAAAAGTTATAAGAACAATTTTTCTTCCCTTCTAAATTTTAGTTTTCAAATATCACAAAACACTTGTATTAATAACTTTGTATAAAATACTTTATCATAATATACGATTAAAAATTGAGATTAAAATTCAAATTTAAAATAATCAATTAAAAACAATGACATAAATTGATATATTTTCTTTCAATACAAAATGGCGGCGCAACTGACTCGAAGCGGATGGTTTAGACTTGAATAATTAAAATTTCTCTCCCAAGAATACTGAAATTCATAAGATAACCATTTGTACTTTATTTCAGCAGTTGAACTAGAACATCTATTAGTATAAGTCACTGATACTATAGATGCTGAATGAAGATGACATTGGCACTTGATGAAAAAGGAACAATAGGCTATTCTAAAAACATGCAATATGAAAAATCCGTATCTCGATTCTTCCTTTCCTGCTATGAATAAATAGTATTTTCAAAAAGGCAAAACTTATTCGTGCTAAAGGCGAATTAAAAAAATGCTTTTAAACTATAAGATTTAACAGAAAATTTTCAGATTTTAGCAGATAAAAATTCTGGAAAGCATTTATTAATCCTTCAATCAATAAATTTCGTATGACTCTAATATTTACAAATTTATAAATTGCAAACGATTTTATTGCAAGCAAATATTATTGTAAAATCTTGCATCAGCAATAACAAAACGATTTTTTTTTTTGGAAAATTATGCCATATGTTTTGTTCTAACTTGTTTGTTTATCAATAATTTTGATATATTCTTTTAGCTGCTGTATATTATATATATATATATATATATATATATATATATATATATATTCTCAGAAAACTGTATTTAAAAATTATCAGCACGATTTTCAAGGTATTTATATTAACATGAGTGATTTTCTTATAATTTTATTTATCTAATTTAAAAGCGATATATAATATATAGTCAAAACAAAATAACTACTGAAGACAGTTAATTAAATTTATAACATAGGCCTATTTTCAAAACTTAAAAACAACTGTAGAATCATCCTGTGTATTCACATATGCCAGGAATGAATTAAAATGTAATACAATTAATTTTTTGCAATCGAGTAAAGACTTTGGAGGCAGAGTTGAATAGCAATTTTGATTTTATGGCTAAAATTAATGTAATAATTTGCCTTTTTTGTAATTTTATGAGCATTTATAATACAAGTTAAAAAGAAATAAATTATCATTATAAATATAAGTGTTTGATCTACTACACTAAGATGCAGCATTAACATTACCTGTATAAATCAAGTCGAAACATGAAGCGCACCATGTTTCAAACCGCAGAACAGTTACAATTACTAAAATACTTTTTTCCCTCTTTGGAATATTTGAAGGCAGTGGCAGAGATAGCAGGAAGGAAGAAATTCATTTTCTGTAGTCCCCACCCCCAACTCACTGAGACCATCTGGTACCCACAACTGTCAGGGTACGGTAGCTTATCAAGGAACTATTTACGAGGCACAAGTTATATCACAAGTAATACATGACAAAAAAATAATAATAAGGGTGGATATTCAAATAAAAAGAAACAATAACAAAAAATACAGGTGGGAAATGTCACAGTTCAAACTGCTTCGTCGTTTTATGTTCATGTACGTGATTTTTTTCCCTTCAAGTTTCCAAATTTGATTGTTTGAAATGGCGTAACTAGACAGCACGGTCGGTAAAATGTCAAGAACCCATGATTTTTTGTAGCTCCGGAATCGGGGAAGATTACTATTACATGGGCTCACAGACACTAATCCCAGATTATAATTTCGGATTGATACAAGGATTTTAATCAACAAATTCTGTATAATTACGCCACTGACATTTTTGCAAAATTGGCTTCTAAAATTTGGGATCACGGTTACAAATGAGGTCGCATAGAAAAATATTAGACAAACGAAACCGCTTTCAGGTTTTTTTTTTCAGAATACTCAAAGAAATATTAACAATTCTGAATAAAAATAACAGCAAAAAGCTTTGGATATAAAAATTTAAATGAAATATTACTCGAAATGATTTTTTAACGACATTTAATTTAAATTATTTAAATGCTTGAATTTCTTAGATCCGGGGTCGTGGCAATATTTTCGCAATAAAAGTAGAATTGCGAATTAAAAATAAATAAATATTGAAAGCAGTTTAAGAAGCTCCATTCTAACAGAAAAAAAAAGGATTGCATAATAATATTTATTCTGAAAGAATGGTCATAAATTAGGGCTAAAAATCCTTCTGAAAATAGAAAGAAATTCCAAGGTTTCAAAAAAAAAATTAATAAACACAAACAAAAATAAATAAGATGTAATAAAACAGCATTTACAGAAGAAAAAGAATTCAGATCCAAATAGCATTTTCACAAACTTTTTAGTAACAAAACATGCTTAGTAAATAAAGAGGATGGTGGTACAAATTTCTAAATTTTCTTTATAAGCGGAATATAATGTAACAGATTACGTCCTAGTAGCAAATGCATTCTATGTTAGCTTTGATAACAAGAAATTCAATACTACAAATATATGCAATAATTCAGGCTATAAAATATCTGAATATAAAATAATTATTTCAATTTCCCTCTACAGGAGTATATTTTCTGAGAATAGAAAGATGATTTTAATAAAAGTTTTAAAATAAAAGGGGGAAAAATAAACCGAAGAAGCTGTAGTGAAGAAGCAATTATTTAACCTTAATATGTTGACAAATTTTTTGTTTCTTTTTATTACATACGAAGTTGTTAAAAAGCAGAATAGAAGGAGATATCAGATTTTAAGACAAAGGCCATGATGAATGGAAATAAACAAAATTGAAATCTAATATGGGAAACAAACGACGATTACGGAAATTCGATTCGATTGCAACGTAGACAAAACAAAAAAGTAAATAACACTTAATTTTTTCCCCATTTAAATAAATGCATTAACAACACTTTATCAAATATCTCATTTATCGTTTGGAATTAAAGATTAAAATTCAGACGGTTTTTCTTCCGGTGAAACATATTCAAAATATTAAACGAACACACTAAATGCGGTATTTTTCAAAAGATATGAAAGGAAGAGAAAAAAAAAATCTCAAGAAAAACATGTTATTTTTATTAAATTATTTTTGGATTTATATAATAAAAGATTCGGATTAAAAGACTGATAAAGTTAACTGGAATGTGCGACATCTTTAAAAAGTTATGGAACATAATATGACTTTTTTTTTAAAGCAGTGATCATGACAGAAAATTAGACGATTCAGAACAGTTCTGATACTTTATACGAATACTTTTCCCATATTAAAATCAGACAATAAGACAAAACAACATTCACAATATTTGTATTTTTAAAAGAGTATAAAGATAAAGATCTATATAAAATATTTTCTAAAAACCAGCAACATTCATAGCGTTTAGAAAAATGAGGTAGAAATGTATAATAGCAGAGCTGATAACAGCGCTTGAAAAAATGGTCCCATTATGCGACGTAATCAAAAATGCAGTCACAATGGCTTATTAAAAAATTAATAAAACAACAAATGCATCTGAGAGAATACATGAAGGGAAGTCTTTTGTAGACATTTTATTATAATCCGATTATTTAATTCTGTCTAATTTTGTAAAAGTAAATATTTTAGCAGCATGTCTGCTTTCTTATAAAAATTTTAGAATGTTCGAAACATTTACAATGTATATTACTGATACTTTCACATCTTTTTAAGTTTTATAGAAAACTGATGCTAATTTCAGCCTGATAAAAGGTATTAATAAAGAAAATGAGTTATAATTATCTAAAATTACGATGAATATAAAGACATTACAAAAGGAATTTTCCAATCAAGAGCGATGTTTGCATCGTCTTCCTGGAGGTTTACCAAGATTCAATATTGTTTGCGCATAAACAATTCTAGAAAATATACAAAATAATAACATTTAAAGACGTAATGGTGTTATACAAGCAAACATTTCATGACACACGGGTTGAGAAAATTAACATTAAGCAAAGACAAAAGATTTCCCTTCAAACAGAGTGCAGTTTCATTAAACTAGATTTACAAAAATAGACATTTATGCATGTATATAACAGGAATATACAAAATAGTTCACTGTGTGGTTATCTAACTCTGAAAATACATAAAAAAAAGAACCAATAAGACAAGAGGAACCTTCAAAAAGACAGACTGGCTGGGAAAATTAATTGCAATACCATTTTTTAAAAAATATAACATAGTAATAAAGAACATCCACACAAATCTAATATTACGCTAAATATGTATAAAAAGCATATGTTAAATATAATTAAAGACAGAAATTTAAGCCTTAAATCACAGAGGGACACATCATTTAAAAAGAAAATAGAAAAAAAAAAAAGAATTTAAAGCTCAAATTCGTCTCTCAAAACAGCCAGTCTGCCCAACACAAAAACCCTAGTGCAAAACAAAATAGGATATACTAGCTGCTGCACGTCTGATACAACAGTTTCTAAATCATCACGTGCTGAAATCAGCATTCCTAACAATAACTCAGCTTCCAACAACACATCACTCGATTGTCCTTAAGGCATAGTGGAGGCAATTAAGGCTACTTCGTTTTCTGCATATACTCACTCAAAATCACTGCAAATTGATTGACAGTACTGCATGCTCGTAACTTCACTCCATGCTGTGTTTCTGTTTTATCATTACCTGACACATTCTTTTCAGCAGCCAGTAGGCTTTGGTGAATTCAAAAGTTACTTGGCACCAGGTTATTTAGTATTGCATATAAATATAATCTCTCTTCACATTGACAATAATAAACTATACTTAAAATCATAAAAATTAAGTAAACACACATAAACAAATATGAACACAGGTTGGTGGAGCATCGGCAGTGCTAAATAGCTGAGAAATAACTAAATATTTGTACTCTAATAATAAAAATCCATGGACTACACGATGGACAACAAAATACTCTCATTACCTCGTAGAATTAGTGTCATTTTATAACTGATGATATCTATCAAACAGATCTATTAATGAAAGAACCGTTAATATAAAATAGCTTATATTAGAATGAAAAAAAAAACCATAATTCTTATGAAATGGAACCTGGCAACACTGAAATATTCTGGCGGTTTATTATTCGAATGATTTATTAAGCCTATTCGAATTATACGTAGATTGTCAATTTTTAAAATCTACTGAGCATTTAAAAACATTAGTTTAGACTAAAAATATACATTGCTTAGTAAATAAAATTTATAATTAAAATATGTAAATGATTATTCAAGAACTTAATTCAGGTGGTTAAATCAATTACAATTGTTGCCATAAAATTTCTCATATTCCTGATTTGCAACCAAGAAATTGCTATGGAAAATGCAAATTTAAAAAGTTAAATTTTTGCAGATATTTATTAAATTAAGATGTTGGAATGTAGATGATGAATAATCAAAAACCTGTAAGGCACTTATTGTTTTAAAGTCTGAGAGAAAACGAACGCAATATTCTTCTTAGGATCAAAGATGGTGGATTACGTTTAAAACCACAGATATTTCAAGACTTGGATGAAGCTCAATCGTTGACTGACTACATAGCATGCTTGCAGAAGACACTAGATTATAATTGAGCTTGTGTATCACAGCTATTTAAACAATTGGCAGAGGATCATTGACTAACACAATTGTTCTCAATTACGAGGACAAAGATCACAAATGTAACTGTCATTAAACAGGAAAATATGAAAATAGAGGATAAAAGTAGAAATACAACCAAATAATATTCTGAATTTCATTTTACAAAAATAGTTTTAGGCTTAGGCACTTCGTACATAACAAACATTAATTTATATTTATATAAAGAATAGATGAACAGCTCAAGACCAATAAAAAATTCATTAAAGGTCGAACTGTAAAATAAATGTCTTATCTTAAATTAAATCAACCTTTCGTTGGGAGCGGTCATTATATTAGACGTGGCGATCTCTCAGATCATATACACTTTGTTTTAAAATGTCTCAATTTTAAAAATGAATACATTTTTTTCGTTGAATAATTTACAATTATACAACCTTACAAAAACATTCCCCATGTTTTCACTGCAAAGGTTGCTTGTAAAAGGCCTTATCATCATTTAAAAATTCACAATTTCTAAAGAAAATTTGTTCACATGTCTAATATATTTCCTCTACATCTCACAACTTCAATTGTATACAATTTAAAATATACAAAAAAAAAAAAAAAAAAAAAAAAAATCCGAACTAGGACGTGGCGATTTGGAGATTCAGAGTTGTAATTTCCGATTCTTGAAATTGGAAGACTGTTAATAAAACTTTGTTTATTTCTCTTATTATAAATAGTCCTAAAAGGACAGTTACCAACTGATTTCAAGGCGGTTACTGATTAAGGGCAACTGATTAATTATCGGCGATTATTTATAATTATCAATAGGTTTAGTGGAAAATATGAATAGTAATCGGTAATTATATTTAACCATCGGATTAATCACATTGCCAAAACATGTACAAACGATTTGAGAGATCAGCAACGTCTAACAAGGGAATGTAATACTTAAATTGTCATATTAAATATAGCAATTTTTTAGTAAATAAAATTGATAGAAATAAAAATGAGTTCATTAAAATACTTTTAGAGGAACAACTTGTTAGAGCAACATGGGCAGCCGCAAATTAAACACATGAAAACAATCTTGAAAATAATAATAATAAAAAAACTTTTTACGATTCTTAGATTAAAATAGAACTCGCCTATTCATATAAAACCTGAAACAGAGTAGATCCTTAAATTTTGTACATTATTAACTGTTAGAAAAATATGTGGATAGTGACTATTATTGCTGCCTTTTCTAATCGGAAAATTTCAACATTTTTAAAATTAGTATATGATATATGGAGTTCCAGGTAAAAAGAAAACAGAAAACCTGCTGAAGTGAAAGAGAAAGAAAACACCAGCTCTCCATTACTGAAAGGCCTGGTTGAAATGAGGTAGAGGAGGATTGTTCACATCCAAGGGCAAAGAGGTGAATGCAGGTGCCATGGACATAGGAGGTAAAAGATCTGATAGAATATTGCCGGAGGAGGACATATTGATGTAGTGGTGAGGCATTAAGGGTGTCACACCAGCATAGGACTGAGACATGGGAAGGTACTGAGAAGTGGGTAAAAGAGGAGTGGGTTCGCTATACTTCCCCAAACTTTGACCATTCTCACCGGACAAGGAATTCAAGGAGTAATTGGACTGCACCACACTAGTGTGGGGAGGTATAGCGTAGGTGGGATCAGGCTTTATAGGTTGATCCATAACAGGCGGATCCATCATGGAAGAACCAGTAGCTGGAGATATCACAAGTCCAGGCATGTCAGACATCTGGGAAGGTACAACCAAAGGGCTACTTTTTCGACTGTCAACAGGCTGAGGTGTCTGCGGTTCATACTTCCGCACTGGATCCAAAGAAGGCGGGCTGTTGGAGTTGTTAACGTGGCTCTTTTTGGTGTGCCTGACCAAGTGATCCTTGCGACCAAATCTAACAGAGCAGAACTGGCAGACGAAATCACGATTGCCAGTGTGGACTACCAAATGGCGCTTGACATCCTTTTTGGTAAAGAAAGCCCTGTCACACAGGTCGCAAGGATACTTTCTTTCGCTAGGGCCACGCAAGGTTCTCGAACCAGTGTGGACTTTCAGATGGTGCAGAATACCTTCCTTATCTGCTAGCATTTTACCACAAAGCTTACAAACAAGATCCCCAGACTCGGCTGCATGCAGAGCTATGTGTTTGCGATAGGACAGCAGGGAGCGGTACGCCTTCTGGCATAGGTCGCAGTTATGGAAAATCTTGTTGGGGTTGTGGACTTGCAAGTGATTTTTGAGGTGGTCTTTCCTGTGGAAGCGACGACCGCAGCTAGTACACTGGAAGCGTCGTTCCCCTGAGTGAATTTGCATGTGCCTCACCAGCTTGAATCTGGAAGAAAACGTTCTCGGACATCCTGGCTGGATGCACATGAATGTCTTTCCGTTTTCCGGCTTCTTCTCGTCGTCATTTCTCTGTAGCTGGCCTCTCCTCGTTTTCTGTCGCTGTTGCCCGGTCACTTCGAAGTTCTCGAAACCAAATGAAGACTGGTGATGTTGAGCGGCATTACCATCTCTGGACTGCCCTTCGCCATCGGAGTCTCTCATTCCTATCCTGCTCATCCAAGCTCCGACTCTGCCAGCTACACTGCGCTCCAGAACTAACCCATTCACTCAGGGGCCCCAGTCGCTACACTGAAGGGACGAGTCGCCGGATTCTACATACCTGCGGAAAACAAAGAGAGAACGGCGTTAGACGGAACAGGTTTTCATACATGAAACGGATTACAAGGTCTACCTATGGCCAGGAATTCAAACTAGCATTTTCAATGCAGCAAGCAAGCTACGACAGCAAAAACATGTTAGGATTTTCCAATCAATAAGAAAGTATGATATTGACTGCTTAGTGTCATTATTTCAAAACATATAAGTTTAAAGCTTTCTCTAACAAAACGGTAGTGTATACCTGGGGAAGGATGAAATAGAATTTAGAGGTGGCTGTCAAAAAAGCATCAAGCCAATGGATTCCTCCGATAAAGCTTTGCGGGTAGTAAAATCCAATGGTAGTCGAATTAATAATGCGTTTCCACGTAATGCATTTTTTTTACGGTGTAGATGACTTAAGGTAATGATTTACTTAATGTATACTAACAGAATCAACTCCCCAATGATTAAACGAACGCGCGCGCGCGCACACACACACACACAAAACAACAACAACGCACATTTAAGATAAATATCTCTTGGATGTCTTAATTTTACATTCTATCTTTATAATTCTGTTCAAAAGAACTTATAGATTTTCCTAGAACGACAAATATAATTTAATTTTTGCTAAAATGTTACCTTTTTAAATTAAAAATGCTTTTCTTTTTGTCTAATAGTACACACATAAGATCTGTCTCACAAAGAAGATATATGAGCATAGGTGTATTTGGCTTTCAATGTCCTCAATATCCAGTTAAATAAATTTAAAGCAATGTAATGTAGTCAAAAAACATAATTATATTAGTAACAAAATGTCTAAACTAATTTTCTTAGCAAGAATATGGATATCAAAATAGAATCTTAAATTAACAAGGTTTTGAGAAAAATATTCTAAGCAACTAGTATTTAACCACATTCTAAATATAGTTATATTTTTAATGGATGCTACAAATTTCTTAAATTTCTTTAATTTACTTAAGATGTCCATTGTTGCTAAATTTCTAGAGACGACATTTTTATATTTTAATACACAGAAATATGTTTTACAATTTTTAATTTTCTTCTAGGTTTTTCAATCCTTCGCTACAAGGGATACAATTTGATATCACGTTGTGATTCACAACTACTATGTTACAAGACGATGCTACCTCTGTTAGAGTAAACATAATATAATATCTAAACAATAATATTTTTGCAATTATAAAAAACAAATTAATAAAAAAATCTAATTAAAAGTAATTTTTTTTTCATATTTACCAACTGAAAATATAGAGAAATGATTAAGATATGTTAAGAACACAAAGAAGATATTGTTATGTGGCATTTTCAACATGGTACATAAATTTTGTGTAAATTAGATGTAAATATTTATGAATGTCTGTGTAAATATTTGTAAACAGTTTAATTGTATAAAATTAATTGTAATGGAATCGCGCGTCAGTGAGAAAAGACTGTCCTAAGGAGATTTACAACAGAAGATCGCCAATTTAGACTAATTTGGCAATGCAGGTGTGTTAGTGAGTGTCATAACGGTTTTCAATGCACGCTAAAATGTGCAGTAGAAGCCGAGAAATAAAGATTTGTTCCTAGATAATGTTGGAGAAAGTTCCACACATCTTCAGAATGACAGCGCTGTTTCTGTTTTTGTCCCGCCCATTTTAGAGGGACGCTATTTAAGACGCGGCTTGAGGTAAGTGGAGTTTAAGATCAGTTCGGTGAACGAGCTACGTAAGTTGGCTTAGCTTGACAGAGCGCCTTTTCTTTTTTACGTGCGTTCTATAGATTTGCTGTTAACCGAAAATAGCGGATTAAATAGAGTTAAATCGCTGTTTATGTGTAGCTTGTGTTTCTCATATTTAATACATGTTTTTTTTAAATCTGCGTTTTCGCATCGTTCTTCTGAGAATTTTCGTAATAATACTAAAATGAAGATGAACAAACATAATCGTTAACGTCTTGCAAATTTTCTTGTTGTCGAAATACTTTTTTTAACGACAGAAAGACATGTATGAGAATACGTTTCCATTCAATATTTTAATTGATTAATCTTAATTTTTCAATAAAATTAGTAATTTACTGTCATGATTACATATTAAGAATATTTCGAATCCTGGCTGGGAAATTCAAGTTCATTAAATTATGATTTTAAATCAATTTTTATCAAGTTACATTTGATTAAATGTTGAAGAAAGTAATTATTATTATTAGTTCTTAGATATAAAATACTATTAAAATAAAATTAGCACTTTAATAATTCAAAAAATCACAAAAATCAGGATGATCAAATTATTTAATACAAAATCAAGTATGAAAATGGCGAGTAGTATACAGTTTGTCCTCTCTGATAGTGCTAGTCACTAAATGATTTTTAAAAATTCAGAAACTGGCAAACACTGAGAATTCTGACCAAAAAAAAAAAATGTTTTAAACGACGAAAATGATTCAATTGTACGTCGTTGAATCAATAAAAACAATGCCGGGAGAAATTACGAAAATTTAATTTATTTTTACGAATTTCCGATCCAATGAATCATATTTAGTAAAACACTCTAGTCAAATAAACAAGTTAAACAAAAAAGAAAAAAAAATGTTCCATCTTCTGAGATTGGACTTCTGATTGAATTATGACGTCTTGAATTCAATTATTTTGGGCCAATCGTATGCAATCTTAAACAAGTGCCAATGTGAACTGGTCGATATTTATTTGGCATTGAAATGATTAGAAGTATTGATATTTCAAAGGTCCATAACACTATAATTGAAAAAAAGTTAGTTAAAAAAGTTATAATCTTAGTATTCAAGCAAAATTTGTTAAATATGATCGAATGAATTGGAAAAGGGTATAAAAATTTAGATTTCTCATATTTACAGCAATTTATTGTAGTCATTTTAGACCAAACAACGTAAAATATGATCCTTAAAGTATTTTTCCTATTGGATATGTCTATTTTCCTTAACTTAAAAATAAGCAGTTACATTGCGATTAAAGTGGATATTTTGTTTAAATGAAAATATGAATCGACCTGGTGTTGAAAAATCTATTGATTAAATATTATTCTACAGACATCAGTAGAATAAAAAACAAACAAAAAATCAAACAACGGAATTTTATAATTATTAACTGTGAGCCTATCTCTTTTCAAATAATAAATTAAAATTGCGTGCAATTAATCGATTAATAATTAAATATCTGCATCTAAAACATTTCGAAAGAGTAAAACACAAAAAGAACAAAAAGGTTTTAATTTTTTTAATGAAAATTAAAAACATTACCTTTTAAATTATTTTTTTGCCTTTTTAATCTATAATTCAACACATCACAAATATTATATAATCCTATATTAATACGTCAAAAGTTCATCATTAGGTGTAGTTTATACAGAAAACTGAAAATATGAAATAATGCATATTTATAGATAAAATTCCCAAACATATAAAATTGCAAAATTCTAGCACACAAAGGAGTAAAAAAATACATTAAAAAACGAATTATATATATATATATAAAGGGCTTTTAGTAGAATATTTTTGCACTATTTCTAAAATCTGCAAGCGCAACTGATATTGCGAAATAATAGTAACAAGTAGAATACAGAATTTAAAATATTACGATACATATACTCCTTCAATTCAAGGAATGCATTTTTTTATAGGATCAGAACTATAACAGTTATGTAATTGGAACTATTACAGTTTCAATTGGATGGGTGTCCAGCTTTGGAATTACACGAACACAATTTGGGACGGAACTCTGCAATTTAAAATTTGTTAAAAATGAAGACAATACTCTCCCCCACTTTCCATATCACACTAATAGTAACACGTTTGAAACTTGTAGATTTATCACGTATGCCATCATACACAAGTAGTTTTTGGAGGAATCAAATTTTAAAAAGAGAATGTCATAATATTTGATTGTTTCAATGAAATAAAAGGGGGAGGGGATTTCTTCAACTTTTCCGGTCTGTGAGTTCGATGATTAAATAAAATGAAAAAAGATAAAAAAACGTATGAATTAGAAAGTCAAGAAAAACACAAATCGGAACGATATATCAGGTGGCCCGTGAAAGTCCTTTGGGCCTATAACTAAGTGATTGAAGACAAAAGCAATCTTCCTTTGAATTTAGAGGTATTAGAATTGCAATCAGGACAGATACGACTTGGGCAGCTGACTATCTTTTTCGTTTCACTTCGATTTGTTTGAAAGTGCTAGGTCTTTCTTTCGTTTTTCCTTTCTCTTTCTCATCGGATGTTTACGGATTTTGCTTACGATTTTTTCCTTAACAGAAATATATCTGCTTTACTGAATATTCCTTTTCTTTTCACAGGAATTAGAAAAGTACATAGGTAATTTTCTCAAACGTTTTTCAGAGAAAAATTTCCAAGTGGATACAATTTTCACTTGTAAAAACGATGAACGTTGAAGACCATTTATAATACCCTTAATAAAGAACTAGCAGTACCCGTTAGGCGTTGCCCGTGGCATAGCACTATGAAGAAAAATTAGCCTAAAACTTAAGTCTAGTCTCTATCTGACATGACATGAGCATGTTACGCGACATCAAACAAACATAAAAATATAATTAGAATGATCAAAAATGGCTAGAAAACAGTTTTTTTATAACACACATTCAAAAATATTTAAACAGTAACAAAGGTAAAAATATGATATGTACGCAAATAAAACACAGGCGATCAATTCGCTCCTCAGGAGATTCATTCTGTCTCCGTAACTCTGTTGCATCGCGATTTAAAGAAAGACGGTTATTTCGCTCATCAAAAGACTCTTCTTCCCTCATTGTGGACATTATTTCTCTGATATTCGCTAACCGAACGTTTCTTTCCTATTCCGGCTAAGGTTGGATTTCCTTCCTTATGGCATAATGAGATTTGAATCGCTGTTTAAAATCAGACATAAACAAAAGAAGGTGTCGCATATGCACACCAAAGCTCTTGCTATTTACACATGCGTTGTTTGACGTTTTCGCGCATGCGCGGATAAATGCAAAGTTAAAATCGCAATTATAAAGCTACTTTGTTATTTTGATACGTTTTTAATGTACAAAAACCTTTCTCGATTAATGCTCTCCAAAATGGTGCAAATATCTCCAATATCCGCTAACCATTTCTCGAGGTTTTGTGGTTCCAGCATACAGACACTTTCAGGCGACTTCATCGTCAAAATGTCTTGGTCCACAATAGTTGTATTCATTATATACAAAAATAATCTTTTAATTCACTCAATGTAATAAGGTTTGAAGTAGAAAATCAGTCGATTTTTCGTTTTCAATCAGCGTTGATGACATTTGTGAGGAATCTTTTGTCTCCCTTGTAAGAGTCATTTTCTCAAGGGATGAGGTTCACATTCTTTTAGATGGTCTGCATTGGTTTAAACAGACCGACACGATGTCGAGTCTGACTCTTTTGAACAGCCTGTGACTTGCGATTGAATTGTCAAGGCAAAACAGATTAAAATAATTGATTTGAGTGCGATCTGTGCAATGGAATTCTGAACGGGCATATTAAAGTTTATTTTAAAACAAAGCAAAACAAAGTTGCAACATAGTTAAAAATTAATTAACCTTTTTTTTTTTTGTAAATTTTTGAAAAATCTCGTGCCAGAAAGATCAAGCAAAGAGCGGTTACAAAATTTTCAAGGGTAAAAGAAAAAAAGAATAATTTCCAGCGAACAAGGCGATAATTTTTTAATTTAAAACTCGAGGTAGAGTATCATTCAACTATTAAAAATTGATTTTACCCAATTTGGTTATTTCAATTAAAAGATTAAGGTGATCCAAAATAATCACATCATGCTAAAATGATCACTTTACTGTACTTTCGGATGAGGATGGAAGTTTATTATGGTAGGGAAGTTCTGTTATTTTTGTCGGCTAATTACCACATTAAAATTCACATACTTTTCTATTGACAAAACTGCAAAGAATCATGCATTGAAACATGCTTTCTTTACAAACTTGCATCATGTACAGGCTACTTAATATGTTTCAAAGGAAACAAATGTCAAGTGCGTCTTTGAAATAAAAGTTTTCAGGCTGCTTAAGGGTCACAGTATCTTAGTTTTTAAATTGCAACTTGTTGATGAATAATTTTGCAGCATTGCTAATTTTGGACGCAATGGGACTGATGAAGTGCCATCGGATTTAAAATGTACCATGCCCACATACAAGGCGAATCTTCAGTAGTATCGGATTTTGAACCTAGAAATCTACAACCCCGAAGACCAGATTTAACCACTATGCCATCACAGTTTCAACGCTAACGGCGAGGAAAATATTCGAAGGTTTAATTTTCATTTCCAAATGCTCATTTTTCTATGTAATGCAGCAAAAATGCATTTTCGTATAGCCTCCGGCAATGGCTGTCTAGTCATCACTAGCACTTATCGATATTTTAAATGTACTGCAGTATCAACCCATTATTTTAAAATAGATATTTCCAAATAATTTTAATCAAAAATATTTTCAAATATTATTCAAAATCATTTAATAGCCATTTATTTTTGACTAAATATGCAAAAGAAATATATATATATTTTAAAAATCGCACACTATTTATTGATTAAACAAATTAACATTGTTAGACATTTACAATTTTTTCATTCAATAGCAAGCACTTTTTTTTATGCCCTCATTGTTCAGTTGAACAAGATATCGTATTTACTTAAGAAAAGCGATTCCAGCGTTTTTTACTCATGTTGGAACGAAATTCCGCCCCCTCCCCTAAACTATGAAGAATTCTTTCAATGCCAGCCCAGCTGTGAGAAAAGATTCGGAAAAGAGATATTGTCCCCTCCCCTCACATATATATCCGTCCGGAATCGCTATACGTTCATAACTCCACAGTTTTCACTTTATTTCAATAACGACGACGGAAATCCCGTGGTTAATGAAGGTTAAGCTTTCGCATTCAGCAGCAGGAAAGAAGATATTAATTGCAAGCAGAAATTGGCCAATGTGCATGAAGTCTTTCTCCTAACGTTTCAAGATGTTGAGGTTTACAATTTTGTTGGGTTAAACTAAAAAAGTTTCAAAGTGTCACCATTGTCATTTATATTTAATAAACTCCAGAACCGTTTATCGATGCTTTTACAAAAAAGCAAATGGCATTTATTGAATGTCTCTGAAAGGAATGGACTACATCTAGACTATCGTGTAAACGTGGGACGATAGAGAACTTGTGAGGAAATTTGTAAGGGAGGTGTTATTTCTAATTTTTATGCGGTGTTATTTTCATACAAGTACTGCCTTTCAAAATGTAGAGAGCTAAATCCATTGATTATTTAGCAATTCTTGTGTCCATGTTACAGAGAACTTTCGATCTGCGAATTTGAATTACCTCACTTAAAATGAATATATTTTACTTATAAATGAAATATATAAAGAGAAACATTGAAATCAAACACACTAGGAGCACGAGAAAATTAAATGCATACTAATAACTAAGAGGAAAATGAAATTTTAGCCTTATTTATTTCTATATTAATACAACTATAAGGTTTTATTAAATGGGGTAATAAATTTCTGTTTCTTATAAAAATCTTAGTTAGCGAGCATACTTTCTTCAAAATTATGCCCTAAAAGCAAAAAGAATAAATGTTTCCCGGTTATTAATTCCTTGTTAATTGTTTTTAAATAGTAAAATAATTATTGATAATTCAGTTTTTTAAATGCAGGATTTAATTGGTGATTTGTATTGATTATTAACAATTATTAAAAAGATATTTCAATTTAAATTTTATTTAGAAACTAATATCAATTAAACATAACTCTTTAATTTCAATTAATCAATCTCTTCAAAGCATAACAAAACTATTAAAAAGATTCATTTTAGTTTATGTTACTGAATACTTCATAACTGTTTTAAAGAGTCCCATTTCTTAAAAATTTATAACGGTCGGATGATTTTGAAATTCACAGTTAAAAATTATAAACATGGATTATAAAGGTGGCAAAACATATTTAACCTTTTACTCAAATACATTCAACTTTCTGAGCTATTATTTAAAAAAAAAATCATTTGGTACAGTAAATAATCTTTCGGTAAACAACATGATTTTAAAATTCTTTGCTACAACAGATTGTTTTTAAAATTTCAATTAAAGATAAAACTCTAGAAAAATTGAGAAATTTAGTTTTCTACTTCCAGAAAGTTCTAAAATTAAATACGTTCTTTCTTCCTCTAATACGAAACTTAAATACTGCCGATTTCAATAGTTGATTTGATAACTGGAAAAATATTGAAAATTCTAATTTTAAATGTTCTTCACATTTTTCCCTCCACATAGAGTGAAGCATAAGAAACATTACAAAGTAAAAAAAGGTAGTTAAAAAAACAAATAATTATAAAACGGCTGGTTGCATATTAAACGACATGAAACAGAAAATTTAAAATAGGGCCAGAATCTGAGAGACTTTTCTTTTTAAATATTAAAAGAGATCACAAGACACGACACGCTTATTTCAAATATTTCTTCATAAGTTATAATATTTTTTTTAGGAAAGCATGATTGTTTAACTTCTCAAAACTTTGGCATTCAATGTCGTCAAGGGATTACTTACAAATACGAAACAAATTATGTTAAATAAAAATATGTTTAAAAAATGAATCAAAAGTAGAAATGACTAAGAAAATTAAAACATTGGGTGCCATTTAATACAATTGCAGAGCAATTTCGAATTAAACAAATAAAAAAAAAGGTTTGAAAATAATAATAACATGAGCGAAAACACGAACACGGAGTTAAATGCTGATAACACAAATAATTCACTCTTTATCACAATCCCCTTCAATTCTAAGAAACGTAATGATTCCATCAAATAAGAATGCAAGTGAATTTAATTCTGTATTCCCTTCCTCTCCCCAATAAAAACTGTGGATTTTGAGGAAGGATATGGACTCCAATTTTTCTCAGATTCTTATTTTCAGCGCTCGCCCATCATGTGCTTCGAGTATAGTAGAGAAAACTGAATTTGAATTTCGGGCGCTTTTTCTTGTACGACTGATGGTAAACTTTCACACAGAACAACATTTTTAATAATGAGATCACATACCAAACTTCATTAAGATGTTGCCAGTCTTTTTGGCTTTTCGCGTTAACAAGCGTACACGTGGCATTTGGATGAACTGAAAAACTAATTGACTGGGAATAAATTTCAATCAAAAGTTCATATAAATCGACACATTTATTGTAAAAACCACGCACCAAATGTCAACTTTTTAAGCCAAAGCGTTCTTGACTTATCTAACCAGAAAACAACTCCACAAATATGATTTTTGGACTCGGAGAGGTGATTTGCTACAGATTTGACGATGAAGATATTTTCTCCTCGCATATTCATTAAACAAGAAAGTAAACATTAAAAAGAAATGGAACAATAATGCAGCACAAAAGAATGAACAGTGATAAGCTTATTTGTCATTTAACTGAGACTTAGTCGCGAATTGATACTAATAGCTAGCAAAAATTTCTCGTTCAATAAAAATTTAATCACATCATGCCTGTTTTTTAAAATTCAGTTCAGGGCTTTATTTTCTTTAATCATGAAAATTAAACTTTAACAAGCAATTTTTTTAAAAAAAATTAAGTCAAGTCCTACTTAGGTCAACAAAGCATTTTTTTAAATTTTAGTACCTTTTTATTAAATAATTACAACTAATAAACATAATTTATGAAAAAATGAATGTCTGGCAAAAAAAAATCAAATTCGTATCTGTTGAAAATAAATCAGAACAGACTCGGAACAAAATTGGCATTGAATTTTCTACGCCAGCATAAGCAAAATTGATGGTTAAATGGGGTAACGCAATACAGATTTGAAATTTTTAACTTTCTTTATTCTACATTATTTTAATTCGTAAGTACTTCAAAATGAATCCGAAAAATTGATTAACAATGTTTAATTTTAAATGCATCAAACATTAAGAAAACAAACAGAAACGTTTGAAATAATCGGCCGAAAACATGTTCAGCCTAACCTTATTAGCGTGGGGAAAAAACAAACTGAAATCTTTACTTATTTGGCAGCAGGAAAAAGAAGGTTTTTGGCGAGAAAATGAGGTTTTAATTAATTTATAAAAAATTAATGAATGAATATTTCAAAAAACTATCTTAGCATCAAGTGTCATCCACCAAAAGTTTTAAAAAATGCATATTAACTTGATTGGATGAATAAAAAGTATTTTATTAACGATTGAAAATTTTAACAAGATATATATAAGGAGAGTGTGAGCTAATAGTAGGAATTGAAAAAAAAAAACAACAAAACAAATAGACAAGTGTTATTTTCAATTTTACTAATTAAGAATCTTACATGCAAACCAGCTTTTATACATAAAGAAAAAAGCTATAAAAACACAAATTAATTATTTAGACAGCATAAGCAAAATTGATGGTTAAATTCCAAAATAAGGCTCGAGTCATGAAAACGAAACACTAGGCGATATCACGATCTTTTTCTTCCAAGAGAAGAAGCACATTGAATTACAAAAATGGTGATGACAAGTAATACAAGACAATGGCACTTAACCTTCCCTTTAAACAATTAATTCAGCATAAATTTCTATCCCTACATTTAATTTAAAATGTGTAACTTGTTTTTAAAAAAAACTGAATGTAGAAAATTGTGGCATTAATTTTTACGTACAAAAATTATAAAAGCAATCGATAACCAAAAAATGTACAAACCTTCAACTAACGGTAAGGTTTTCGTGTTCCCTTTGCTACTAATGAAGATGAATGTGTGTGTATTGCTGCTCCAAAGAGCAGATCAGTTTCCTGACTTAGAAACATCAAACTTAGTACAGATATATTTTGGAGGATGAAAAATGTGCTTCTCGGAGAAATATTTTTGAAATTTCAATTCAAAATTGAGCTGAATTTTGGGAATTTAAAGCAAAAAAATTCCGAAGGTATTATCGCACAATATTAATTTTTCTACCCTTTTAAAAGTAAAATTATTTTTAATGATACCAATTTAGTTAAAAGACCAACATTTTGGCAGTTTTTAATTTTTTTTCATAATTTTTATTATACCAGATTTAATTGGTACAATGCTGCTTCAACCGCCTTTATTGTTTCTTCAACTATTAAATCGAGGGATTTTCTTTATTACAAAGGCTAAAAAAGAAAGATTTTGCTTACTATCACATATGGGGAATCCGACAGAAACATGAAAATCTAATTGAACACAAAGGCTTTGGCAGAAATAAAATACGGACGATATTCATTATGAAGCAGATGGCCGCTAATATCGTATTTCGCTAATATCTAAATCAAGACAAAGTTTAAAAGTCTATTTCAGGAAAAAAATATCGTATTTCTGAGAATTTTTTTTAATGTTTTGATTATTTTATTGTTAAAACAATTTTTTAAGGCTTTATAAAGGGAGCAAAAAATCGGAATATTTATGCTATATAACAGTCAAATTGAGATTTTAGAAAATTAGACACGCAGCTGAACTACGCGGGTCTACACTCTAGATATTAAAGTTGTGCACCAAATTTTATCCATCTAGTTCTTCCCGTTTTGTAGCCCAGCTCATTTCGAAAAGAGAGTTTTAATCTTCATCGGCGAGTAAAAGCAAGTACCCAGCATTTCAAATCAGTTTTTAAATAATAAATGTGGTCGTTTCTGAAAACATTTTTTCGAGTAAAAGAACCTACATTATATATATATATATACGAATTTTAAAAATAAACCTGACATTTCAATCCTCGCCCACTATTTTAAAAGAAATTTTTTTTTCAAAAATGCCATTATCCAAAGAGACAGCATGACTTTTTAAAATTCACTAGAATCAATTCTTATTTAATTGTCTGCTTAACGCGTAATTCTGTACTTCAATCAAATAATCTCGAATTATATTGCAATATAATGAAAAGAAATCGATATATTCAAATATAATTCTGTTTTCTAAGTATTATGCAATCGTCATTACTTCATACTATCAACTTATGTAGGAAAGGCAATCGAATCTAGACAAGCCAATTCAGCTATCAATAAATGAAAGCAACAAGTGACTAAATTATACTCGATTAGTCGCTGAATAAGATGGCTTATCAAAACACAGATATAATCGACGAAATAGAAAATGGAGCATGCAGTTGAAATCTAATAATAATAAAGAAGAGCGTGTGAGTGTGGACATTTATAAGATAGTTAGATTTACCGCTACCAAATTAGGCATAGGTACACTTTGGAAGATGGAAATGTGCATGTCGGACCTATTTTCTAGAAGTTTTAATTAAAAAAAAACGGAATCGAAATTTTGCTCAAATTTTCCTTATTTAACAGCAGAAAATATTACAGAAAAGAAATAAGATCTACTATTTCTAAAAATTATATATTTAATCATAGCAACTTGATTGCTGAACAATTTCCTTCTTTACTTAAAATTTTTTAAAGCTCATTTTACAACACTATATTTTATTTTGTGAAGAAACTATAATCATTTTCATTTCCTTACAATTTTTTTTTCCTACTTTTTATAAAGAAGATGCGAAAATGACTCACTTTTTCGAGACTAGTTTAAAATGTTAAATAAATATTTTCAAATAAATATTTTCTGATATACATACAATTAAAGTTTAATTAAAGGAAAATCCTGAATATAATCGATTTTTAAATAATTTAAGTTTTTGCATTGGTTGAAGTTTAATCATTTCCTTTTCAAATTAATAGATGTAATGACAGAAAATTAAAGAGATGTATAGCACAAAGATGTATAGTTCAGAGAAGTTGCAAAGTTTTTAAAATAGTAAGAATTAAAATGCCTATCAAAATTTGTTTACAAATATTTTGCTGAAGGAGCCATAAATGGAAACAGAATATTTAATAATCGGAATATTTAAATTTAAAAATAATTATTTAAAAATTTGTTAATTTTTTTAAAGAAAGCAATTTTCTCAAACAAAATAGTTTTCCATTCATTTTACTATAAGATGTAGACAATAAATAAATTAATTATGATCTTAAAAAACAGAACTTTAAATTTTGATAAACTTGCATATTTCAGATCTCCAAGAGGTGCACAAATCTATTTTTGTTATTATGTCTGTTTGATATTGAGCATAGAAACTCAAAAACGAAGTATGTTAGACGGATGAAATTTTGTGTAGACTTCAGACCAGATTTATAGGTTTCCATTAAATTTAGAATCAAATTCGATACTTTTCCGTTAGCCGGGTGCCAGCGAAAAGTCGCCAAAGAAATTTGGCAGAATTCTACATTATTTGGCGATTTTTCGCTGGTATCGGTTAACAAAAAAGTACCTGAAATCCAGTCAGAAAAAAATCTGTTTGCCTACCTAAAATAACCAGCTGTTCAACAAAAAGTTGATACATAATTAGAAAAATAAAGAGAATAAATAAATTTTGGTACACAGATTTAACGTCTCAAGTGTACATATGTATCAGATTTAGAGCCAAATGCGTCAAAGAATGGATCCGCCTGTCGATCTATGTCAGGGATGACAAATCAATGGCACGCGACATAATATTTTGAGCACGCCAAAGACTAAAATGGTTTGCATGTGACTTATTTGATAAACTGAACAAGTCCCAAGTAGATTGATTGGAGATAGAAGAATTTGAAATGCAACTGAATGATTCCCAGTCAAGTTCAAACTGGATTCAAGAATTTCAACAAGGAAAAAGTCGAAATTGATTTAAACAGAAAGATTACCCATCAATATATGTAAAAAGGCCAGTAACGAAATTTTGGAAACATGGAATTCTATTCCAGATACATTTGACTGATTGCAGAAGCTGGCTCATGCTAGTTTAACGATATTTAATTTACCAATGCCTGAGAGTCATTATTTCCACAGATGAATGACATTAGAGATTATAATCTAGAATAGGATATAGGCTACTATTAATTCCGGTTAATTTTTTATTAACTAAAAACCAACTTTCCAGCCAAAACTCTTCATTTCCACATCGCCAAATGAGTAAGACTGCAGCTTGTATGAAACAAAACCGAAAATGAAAATCTTACAATAAAGATTGGCAAAAACGCAAGTTTTATTGTTTTGATGAATGAATTTGAATACTACTATTTTATTTAAAAAAATTGTTACAAATAACAGACTAAATAACAGATTGGATTAAAAATATTTTAAATTTAAAAGGCGACATTCTATGCGATTGTATTTCTTATCATAAAAAGGGAAATATTTCTAAGCCTTGAAATAAGACAGACTATTTTTGAAAGATAATTGTTTTGGAAGATATTAACATCAATTTCCGTTGACAAGTCATAACTATTATTTATCTGGCGACAATTAAGTCTACTTATATACTCGATTATACTAAGTCTATTTGTTGATTTCTTTTGCATCTTTTCTTTATTAAAATGGAACTGTGGCGATAAAGCGAAACCATCTCCAGCAAACTTGTAGTAATATTTTGCAACTTCATTAATTAGCTACAGGAAGCGTTGAATTCCCGGCAGCTGCAAAAACTTCAATAGAGCAGTCTAAAAAAGTTCGTATAATGATTTGTTTACATTTCACTGTTGCCATCCGATAATAAGTAATAATAGCGAATTCGATGTCACGAACTTTGGCGTATTATATATACAGAATGTTCGTTAATGACATGCAATTAATAAAACACAAGTGCATTTATTAGAAAGTATGAGAGGATGTTTCCATAAAATCATTCTTGTTGTTTTTTAACAACATTTTAGGATTAAAAATCACAGATAATCGGGAGTAACTGTATTATTTCTATTATAATAAAATAGAGTTTTTATGATAAACTAAAATAAACTCTAGATAAAAATCCGCATTTTAAATTAAAGATAAACACATAAAAAATAATGCAAGCACTAGTGGGAGTATAATACACACACACACGTGTGTGAATTCCCATGGGAAGCAAATTACACATTTGTAATACGCTTGCGTCGGTGACTGCATACATGCTTCAGAATGTATGGCGTGAAATGGACTGCTGCCTAGATATCGTCCGTGGGACCAAGGGAAGTCACATAGAGAATCTATGTACGTTCCTTTCGAATTTCTAACACAGTAGCACATTTGGAGTTCAATAGCAGAATATTTAAAATCAAATATAAATTTTGTATGTCTTACATTTTTCAGCAAAGGAGTTTAAAATTTGCCAAGAGATATGCAATTTGGTGCTAAGAAAATATATCTAATTTGGTATTTGAATCGCTTTTACATACTTTCATCCGCTCAGGCCATATGGTCCAAAATTCGACACACATCTACAATTTGATAAAAACCTCATCCATTTAGATTGTTGCGTTGTTGAGTCACGTTCTTCTGTTGGGCAAGAAAATTTTTCAAAAACCGATTTCATTGAAAATTTAACAGAAATTTTGATCTCTTCTACCAATAAAAATGAACATACAAGTGTTGGCACTTTCAAGTCTAGATCGTTTAACTAACAACTACCAAACTAGGTATATATTTTAGAAAATGTGAAAGTGCACTTCGAAACGATTTTTTAAAAAATTAAATAAAATCTTAATAAAAAATTAAGTGAAAATTTGCCAATTTTCCTGCGATGATTAAAACAATGAATCAAAAAATGATTTATTACGTCGGCATCTTAGAATTTAAAACATTATCCTTTAATGATGACACTTGTCGCATAATTTTTTTCTTGTTTGTAATCAATTTAGAAAGAAATGTTTTAAGCGTATTTTACAATAATATGTTCCATTGCTTAAATAAAATTCGAATTGTTCCCATTGTTATAACTAACATTTCATTCTGAGACTTTATCCCTAGTTGAGTATCAAGATATGACGATTCGGCTTATTTTTATCCTATGATTTTATGTTTTTCTTCAGAAGTTAATAAAGTTTAACTTCCGAGTCAAGACGTTAAAGTACGACAATTTTAAACACTGCCGATTTTTCTCTTAAGATAATTGGATATAAAAATATAGATGAAAAATGGGGAAACGTATAATACAGTAAAAGGAACAGTGTATAACTTCTAAAATAACATGTCTACCAGGATATGAAATTAAAAAAAAATATTTCCTTGGTGAAACCATTATGATGAAAGTTGCATAAAATATTTAATTCTAATCTTATCAATAATTAATTCCAACAAAAGAAATTAGTCCCAAATACAGCAATACTTATGTATAACAAAATTATATATTAAATTTCACTTTAGTTGGTTACGGTTCATGAATTACAACGTTTACAGATAGACGGACAGACCGACATATAATATTTTAGTTTTTGAATTTTGAGGCGATTAAAAAATTAGAGATAATGAAGAAACGGTGGGAAATATTACCCTTAAAAATAATAAAACGGCTACAGTAAAATTTTGATTCTCTCAGTAAAGCATGTGTCTCGTGAACAAGAGGACATATATTTGAGGGGCGCAACAAATTCATAAAATTTTATTAAATAAAAATTCTCAGCAGTATAGAAAAAGTAATATGATTTTTTTTATTTTGATAGAATTTACTATATACTTTAATTATTGCTTTTTAAATTCTAACATATATCAGCTTTGAACAAACGAAGACATTTAAATTATGTTTAATATTATAAGAAAAAGAAAAACATTTAGCTTAGATCAGTTTTAACCTCGTCACCATTTGATCACAGATATTACAAAATAACGAATGTTTATGTTATAGAATAATCGACTTAGGTGACCAGTTAGTTCGCTGGAATTAATGTCATTATAATTTTCAATTCAATATTTTAGGTAAGTTTGGTCTTTTTACAGCTTTTTCAGCAAAATATTTTTCTTTCAGATTTTGCTGGTCATTTAAATTATTCTATAATCGAAACCTTACGCCGTGCTATTCATTGTACTATGGATTTCTCTATTTTCTGAGAGCTTTCATAAAATTGAAGAATCCCAAATTGAAAATCCCCAACTTTAAACTGAGGAGGAAGTGATTCAATTTCAATTAATACATAAAACATTTTTATGAAACCAAACATATTTTTTTAAAGAAAACAGTAATAATATTTTAATTTTATTTGTTTTAGAATCTTTCAGAAGATAAACGTTCATTCACAACAGAATATTTTTTACAATTCATGCACTATCTGAAAGAATTATTCAGAAAAGATTTCTCAGATTCATTATATAATTCGGTTTTTAATTTTATTTTCAAACGGATTTGAATAACGGAAATATTTTGTTTTAACAAATAAATGTATTGCTGCAAATAAATAAAATAAATCATACAGTCTTTCGATCCTAAGGAATCAAAGAAATATTGATGATACCAACATTTAAATAAATAAAATAACATTTCTATCTTTTGAGATTAAATTTTATATCAAATTTCATATTTTTATTTTAACCAACATTGGGAAATATTCGGGTGTTGAATAGCTATCTTCTTTCAAAGAGCCATGAGAAAGATCTAATATCACGTTTCTATACAATAGTAGTATTCAAGTTTTAATCGAAATAGAGTGGATTTTACATTCTATTTCAAATATTAGTGCCTCAGGAATATTTTATAAATATGACTCATAGGATTGTGGATCTACAAGTCAATGTTTAATTCTTTATTCATAAGAGCATTTATCGACTAAACTGCATAAATTAGATGAATGATTTACTAAATTATTCATACAAATTTGATAATTTTCCCCATTGGAAGTATATGCCTAATACTGACAGTCTAAACTCGATTCGAGTCGACTTCCTATATAAATTATAAATTGATATGTTTGTCTTAAATTCTACAGAATTATTGAATGCAGAATACAACTATTAATGTATATATAATATACATAATATAAAAGTATAATATAATGTTACACTTAACCTTCTAAAAATATCAGTTTCAGCTTTTTTAAATTTAATAAAGACAACTTCTAACTATTATACAGAGTAATTCAAAAGGAATGTAGCGATTACAGACGGCTATAATTATTTAATGAAAAATAATTTATCGATAAGATTAACACATAATGTAGACGGAACTTCAAAATTTTGTGTATATGTCATAGATGTCCTATGAGACTTCCCTTGGTCACACGGGCAGTATCTGGGCAGTAGTTCACTTCACGCCATCGATTCCGAAGCATGCCTGCAGCCCCCGACGCAAGCGCATTACAAACGTAAAAGTGCAAAAAAGGACAAAAATTACGTTGAGTACTTCAATTGTTTTGGGCACGGGAAGCATTTGGGGAGATGAAACATGTGCATGTACTCCCATGGGAAGCAAATCACGCATTTATAAAGCATCGATGACAGCATACGTGATTCAAAATGTATGGTGTGAAATGATCTATTGCCTAGTTACCGTCCATATGGCATTTGCATTGAGTCCTCAATTTCAACTGATTTCGCTATTTTCCTTATGCAGTTAATTTCACCACTTTGCAAGTATGACTAACAAATCACAGTGTTCTACAATTACGGTGCAAATATAACTTATAATGCTTTTCTATTCAATAGGATGAAATTTTACAAAGTTAACTGATAAAATTTAATTATTTTTGACTAACAAAAAACGACTTCGACAAGTTGCTGATGCTTCATATTAAGAGACAATCGAGGCGGATATTCTGAAATTTTAGAAGAGTTAAGTAGACATTGACCAATTTCTTAGTAAAAAAGGACGATACTTCGCCAAATTTTAAGCCTATTAAAAGATTTATGGACAAAGATAGGTAAATATTGGCTTTGAATGCCAAGAATTGGCAATATTTTAGCCACCTTAAAACGAACATCTACGATTTTAAAAACTAGATTTAATTTTTTAAAACGTTTTACTAACTATCATGGAGCATCATAAATCAGATTGCCACAAATCTTTTTTAAAAAAAGCTTTAAACAAAACATTCTGTAATTGAAATAGTTTAACAGTGAATAGTAGAAAGTCAAAATTCCCTCAACGTCTTAATAAAAAAACATTTTCCTAATAAAAACATGTAATTAAAAAATGAAAACACGTTTTGCACTTCGCAGTGATTTACAAGAAATCCTAAAAGGTATGCATATTCTGCATAAACTATACATGGACACATAAAAAATATCCATAGTTTCCCGTTTTTCACAAATACAATTTCTTACAATGCAAGCAATATTTTTTAATCAATCGTCACAGGCGGTCAAGGGCTGTTTAAAATGAAAGAACACTACTTCCAGCAAACTGGACTTCCTCCATATTAGTACAATAAAACTTAATCAAGGTGATATGGGGTTTATCATGATAAGAACTCAGATGAGCAATAACAAGAAAGAAATGGTAACATGGCATACCCGTCACATTCAGAGAATCTCATTTCAATGGATTTCTTTTTGGAATAATCAATGACATAATATTTATTAAAACCAGCTCAGTCAATGAAATGAAATTATTCTTTAAAAAAGAATACACTCAGATGCCGATTAATATGCTTAACACCATTTTCCATAGCTTAGGTCACTTTTATTACAACGATTAAAGAAATTCGCGGCCAAACAAACTTTCTCGCATATTCTTCCCTAATAAAAGTTACACAATCCTTAAGGACGAACTGTTTGGCACAGATGTACAATATTTACGAAGTATTAACCTTTAGAATGAATTTAGCAGTTCTGCTGAATACATCATGTGAACTTAGACGCGTATTTAGGCGAATGATTCGTGGTAAAAGTATTCGAAAATTGAATTAGGATTTTCCAATCAGCCAGCGTTCCTTCCAACTGATTGAAACATGAATTTTATACAAAACTACACTTCTATCCATAAAATTTCATCTCAAATTTTACATATTTAAGTCTCCGCGTTTACACGCTTCCGAAAATACAGACAGGTAGATGTGCAACCCATTGTTGGATCTGGCACGAAATTTAACAGGTGCCTACACTACAGATGTTAAATTTGTGTACAGAATTTTATCCATATAGCTCTCTTCGTTTTGTAATTACATTCGAACATCCTGACAGACTTCTCTCCTAATGAATTTCGCTCAAAATTTGTTAGATATCTACAAATTTGGAGTAAAGACCGAACACTAAATTTCATCCAACTATTCAAAGCGTTTTTGAGTCATCTGTCACAGACGGACATTTTCCAAATATGTACTTTTCTAATTCAGGGAGGTCTGAAAAGCGGAGAACCCTCAAAATTTTGAGTTAATTTTTTTTAACGACTACAATACTGACAGATCAAAGTCGAGCCATTTCAGAAGACAAAACGATTCTACATTAGCACATCTGTGCAATGAAAACTTTAGGTTAACTCGTTAATTGTTTATGTAATAGGTATTTAAAGACAAAGAAATCTTTTATTTGAATCGGAATCTATGATGACAACTGCTACATGAAGAATTCCTTTTATTTGAATGTCACAGTTTCGAAGAAGCACTTCCAAAGCACTCGCAAAAAATTCGAAATTATATCAATTCGCCAGAATACGCAGTTTTATCAAATAAAAATTGTTCTTGAAAAGAAGAATAATGCTATAAAAGGTACGTTAATGACAGGGGATAAGCTCCGGGAGGCGCTAGGTGCCCCGGGAAACCATCACTAAGGCGCGAGGGGCGACAATTTATCAAATAAGATCATATTCGTAAAATAGTTTCTGCAATGAGATAATACGTGCTATCTTAGAATCGAGAATTATTAAATATTTGCCCTAACGTTCTTACAAATTGCAAAAGCATATCACACTTTTTTAAAGTAAATTATTTTGGACTAGTGAATCAGAAGATTTAAAGATTCTTTAAATTTTACCTGTTCAATTACTTACAGCTAAATATATTCTTTATTCAACTCACAAATACGAGAAATGGAATTAAACCTCCGGGGACTCAATATGAGTCATTTTTTGTTCCACGATTGATTCCGAAACTTCCAGAAGAGCCACTATCTTAAAAGATTTCAATTTATGATTGCTTTGAAAAATAGCAGAGCATAGAATGGAAAAGATTCTATTAGACAGTTGCGTCGTGTTTTTTTCTTCTTCTCCAGATTGAAAAATAACAAGACAAGTCTTTGTTTACCAGAACTTTAACTAGTAACTTTTAAAGGAGTAGATTATGAGTTTTAAACTTGAAATTGGCTGAAACTAGCTAACCAGATAATAAATTTCAAAAATAACTCTCATTAAAGATAGTATTCATAAATAAAGTATCAACTTGCATGCTTATAAACCAGGGGCGTATCATAATATAGAGGGCCCAAAATCTAAACTGTTAGAAAAATACGCTTTCCATAGAAAAAAATATCTTTGCACACCATAAAGAATTGACAACACTTACATTTTAATTTTCTTTTTCTTTCATTTTCTGCATCCAAATTTGACCGAATTACGAAGCTTTTACTGTGCCGTGGTGGCTATTATCCATGGGATTAAATTAATGAAATTCAAAGATTCAAAATTCAGTCAGTTTCTAACACAAAAAAAAAACCCAACAAAACTTTGTTTTTAGTTTAGAATATTGAGTCAAAAATATTTTAATTAGTACGAGAAGTACATTTGGGGGGGAGAGGGGAGAAGCATGAATAAAAATTTATAATTTCTTCAGATGTGCATCTGTTGTCTCAAAAAAAACAACAACATAATTTTACATAACATTTAAATTTTATTTTTCAAAATGGAGTATATGACCATCTTTAATGATTTAGGAACTATCTGTTGATCACAGTAAAGTGGGAACATTATATATGAGACATTTATTTTTCAAGTATAAGGCTTGTAGAAGTATTTGGACATAATTTATTTGTAGCAATCACTATAACTATTATTAACCTTGGAAATTAGATTGAATCTTCCTATGTACAAAGTAAAGCAATTTGTTTTCTAACCTCATCAGCATGGCATAAATGATTTTTTTAAAGTCTGCACAATCTATTTTCACTTTAAAAATAAATAAACTTTTGAGTCAATAAATATAGCTTTAATTCCTTTTATTGATTTTCAGCTAAATACATGAGGTATTTATAATCTTTTTAGTACTTCATAAATTAGAGGAATATTAAAATTATTTCTTATTCATTATTATTTTAAAAATAAAATAATCCCAAGAACAAGACAAGAATTAAATTTATTTCTAAGAAATTAACAATTTCAACATCTGCCAACTTTTAAAGTTTGAATCAGTAATAATGAAGCAGAAAACCCAAAATAGTTGTAATATCAATAATGAATAGTAAATTAAAAACTTTTACAATTTAATTTGAAAATCCAGAAAACAATAGTTAAAATAAATTTTTTAGTTTTCCAATATGTTCCATTTTTTTGTTCCCCAGTTACAACATAAAATATATTAGACCACATTATTTTAAACAGCAACAAAAAAAATTATAATTAGAATATTTTCAAAGAACATGATGATATGATGAAGATTAAACTGCCAAATCATATAATTTAATTTCTGATACAGAAAATTGTTAACTTGCCACTACTTTCTTTAGAGGAGACCCACTCCCCCCTAAAAAGCATGATATAGTGAGATACAATAAGTAAAAGTCATTTTTTCATTATTGTAATATTAAAAACTCGATGGGTAAAAAAAATTCTAATAAAAATCCATTATAAGCCTAGGTAAGAATGTAATCTAAAATGTCCAGAACAAAACTTAAAATTTGATTTAACTATGATAAACTATTGCATTTTTAATGGAAGAAATTTCGCATTAAATGTCAATCAAATCCAATTCAAATGAAAATACTCACTAAAAGTAGGCAATTATGTGGAATAATCAGCCACAACTTTGGATTATAGTTCATGTCTGATTTCAGGAAAAATTATTTATCGGGTAGATATAATACTTCCTCCTTTATCAAGATTGGTGGTAATTTCTGTTTTAGGAATTTATTTTTATACAAGCCCAATGAGAATGGAAATGGAGAACGGAAATATATGTATTCCAATCGAATTTTCTGTTTATGAATGACTATTTTAATTTATAAATCCCAAACCATGATAGTTTAAAACATATAATTTTAAAAAAATTGTCTATTAGAAAAAAGAATAATTTTCAACCATTGAGACCATTACACATAATATGCTTATTTATGTTAAAGCAGAAAAAACCCTCACTTGAATTAAAAAAAAAAAAAATCACAAAAGTAGATATTTGTAAATTGCAGAAATATAATAATAAAGATATAAATACTCTAAAAAAATTATAAGAAGATTGATAAATAATATATAGTCACTAATAATATTATCAACAAATAGAAGAATCTAATAAATAAAAATAAAATTTATATCTCCATTTTATATATAACCTCAAAAATATTCAAAGGTAGGTAAAAGTTTAATAGCATAGGTTAAAAAAATGTAACAATTATATACATTAACAATTTATGTTTCTTTCAATTACAATATGGATGTAGGAAGGATGGAAATTTATTTTCTGACGTATGCTCCTGAATTGATTCTTAGCTTGTGTAGCATTAACAAGGATCAAAACACGTATATCACAAGATATGGATATATATGAAATAATATTTCTTTAAAAACATTGCATACATGTAACTAAGTAACAGAGAATTTGAATAAAAAATTTATCAACAACAAGAGAATTTTCATAATGTTTTTAACAAATGCAAAATTTCCAAAGTGGGGAGCTCTTTGAAAAAAAATTAATGTTTTTAAAAAATATTATAATTCTTTTAAAAATTGGAAACAAAAGACTATATTTTACGAGTCTTATTACATTTTGCACATTAGTTTATTCATAAAACTTTAAATTATTAAAAATAATAAATTACAAATTTTAATTATTTTCATAATAGTTATATGCTTAAATTTAAAATAAATTGACTAAATAAAATAAAACTAAGATTTTAATCAGCAAAATATTAGAAACAGAATGTATTACAAATATATTTAATTGAAATGAATAAATAGCAATATTAATAAATTGTTTTATTAATAATAATTATAGTATTAAAAAATTTACTGACCTTCTTCCAAATGCATAAGTGAGCATCACTTCAAAAATAAGTAATCCAATCCCAATAGTAATACAAACACATGATTATAGACAATGTTATTGTTAATAAGTTGGAGGAAGAAATTTCACAGAACTGAATCACTCACATCCGACAGGCAACGGATGTAGTAGCTCCCCATTAATTCAAAGCTATCACATCCACACGTCACACCCAAAAATCGTATAAAATATTGAATGCAAACTTCTAAAGTAATTATATTAAATATTCAGTTCATATCAAACAAAATATGAGCTTTTAGTGCGTATATATTAAAATAAGACCATTAACCAACAGAAATAAAGAAAGAAACATAAAAAATTTAGAGAGTGCAACCCACACGTCCGACACCGACGGCGAACGAGCGCTAAATGAAGGTTGATTTGATACATAGTAACACCCCTCTAACAGCGCCCAACAGTTGTAATATGGCGTTGATATGAAATAATAGCCAACGAAAGCAAATAGCTAATGGTTCAGTAGTAAATAAGATTAATTAAAGTAAACATTTCCATTATCATTAGACAAACAGATTTAATAAATTGAAAAATTTACCTTGTTTTACCGGGATGCATCCTTTAAACACAGCCATCAGATGGTTGGTATCAACAATGATTAATTACTAAAGTGTAGGAACTGAGAAGGAACATTTCATATGGGACTATTTATTAATTTAAGAGAAACATTATTATTAATAAACAACAACAGGTCTCACCTGCTGTTTGTTTACTATTAGCAGAAAATTAAATCAATTTTAAAATAATAAACATGACTAGATGGCGCTGTAATCGAAAATAAATATTGCCATTTTGAATTGGCTAATGATAAATATTAATTGGTGAGAAACTTTTTGAAATAATTAAAAGAAGCGATTAATTTCGTTTAATATAATTAGTGTTGAGTAAATTTTAGTACAATCAATATTTTAAATGATACGGGTTTTATCTTTGAGTTTTTGCTAAAATTGAAAACATTGTCTCAATATATTAATCTTCTAATTTTCTAAAAAAATTTATAAAAATTATATCCTTTTTTCTTTCGAAAACTTTTATTACTGAGTAATAAAATTAGTTTTTACATTTTTAGAAATTCATTTATTGTTTGAAGCATCATTATCAGTTTACTGTTACTGTAACTGTTGATATCTGTAAGGTTATTTTGATTTTAAATTCGTCTGCTTTCCTGAAGCGATGTGAAAAAATGTGTGCAACTTAAGAAAAAGTGTCATATATTAAGAAATACAGATGTCGGACTTTCATCAAATTTCCGATGGAGAAAGGCACGAAGAAGCCAAAAGGCAATTTCAAGAAAGAACTGAAAGAATAAATCCTTGTTACAAGGTAAAATTTGTTTTACATAATTAATAATAATTCAATATATATGTGTGAATGAAAAACGAAATATTTTTTATGAAGTCATTACAAATTTTGAATTTGTTGTTCTATTTCGAATTAAGTTTTATAATCTTTAAAAACCTACATTAAAATATCATCGACAAAATTATAAATAAGACTACATTTTCTCTACTATAGTATTTTCTTGAAATATTCGATGAAACACAATACATAAATATAGCGTAAATAATAGCATTTCATTACAATATTTAATAAGTTTATTGTCCCTGAAATAAAAGGCTTACATAATAGGTTAAGATTGCATGTTTCTGTGACTTTTTGCTCTAAAGATGTATAGTTTAGTTTGTAACTAGAAAACATCCCTAATGATCATAATATAGCCCTACATATTTTCAAATTAGTTATCATGGCTCTTGAATGTTAATGATTGAGTTAGCTGGAATTTACTTTTTTATATGGAGACTTAATTTTTCTTTAAAAACTTATTTATATAGAATCAATTTTTTCCTGCTATTATTAAATTTGGGTGAATCATAGTTTAACCCCCTTCTTTGCCAAGTTGGTGATAATGCACCAAAGCTGATAACTCTAGTTATAATCTGGAACATATTTTTATATTTAGATGCTTCCACGATTAAATCGGAATCAGTTAAAATAATTAATTAGAATATTAGTATTATATTGTTGCAACTAAGCATTTAAGGTCAATAACTTCTCAAACTCAATAACTCTAACTTTAGTGCTGATGTTCTTCTAAAACTGAACTTTGTTTAAAACTTGTAGTTATGTTATAATTAATTTTTACTTATTTAAGTTAACAGTATTGTTTTCAATCTTTCAGTAAAAAAATCTTTCAATTGATTAGATTTTGTTATATTTTGTAGGAACGAGATGCTTCCTTAAAATGCTTAGATGAATTCTACTATGCTCGAGCAAAATGTCAACCATATTTTGATAATTACAAAAATTGCAGAGCATTTTGGGTGAGCTTCTAATATTTCTTTTCATTTATTAAAAAAGTACAAGCATTTAAATTTGAACATCCTTCTTCATTCAGAAAAATTTGTATTCATATTTTCAATTCCTAAAGAGATTTTTTTTTCATCTAAACATTTTTCTCATACAAGTTGGAAATATTTACATTATTTCTTTGTCAAATTAACAAATACTATGTTTAATTTAACTTAATAGTGTTAGTTATTCTAAAGCAAATGATAGCTTTAATAATTACACTTAATGACATATTCCTTTACCTTTGCAATTAATTATAGCATCTGAAATTTTATTTTTAAAATTAGAAATATCTAAATTCCAGGATTGTAATTAAATATTTAAAAATGATATATTTCCTTTGATTTTTTTAAAAAAAATTAATATTTGTGATGAAAAAAGAACATTATATTTCAGTTTATTAACAAATTTGTTTACAAGTTTGTTTTTTACGCATGTACATTAAATGTGTTGATAAATTTAAAGCTACTTTTGCATATGACACTAATCTTATGCTTTCTTAATGCTATCTTTATTTTATTAACCATAATCATATTAAAATATATCCTTTTATCAGGATAAATAAAATATATGATTTTATAGTATAAATCATTAAAGAGAACCAATATGATATTTAATTATGAATATTCAAACTATTTTCTTGTACATGTAGTACAGATGAAATATGGTAATAGTCAAAAAATTCAAAATCAATATTGTAATGAAACTCCATATTTCAAATTTTTCTGAATTCAAAAATCACACTTTGGTTTGTTTGAATCATCCGAGAAAGTTGTGTGATAATTCAAATTTGATTTTAAAATACTATAAACTGCATGCCCAAAATTATGCATGCCAAGAATTACATAATAGATTAAATAAATTTTTTAAGATTTTCACCTAAGTTTAATATTTTATAATTATTGTGCTAGGCATTCTCTTGGACAACATCTTAATTAGGGAATCTAAGTTTTGGAGAGAGCATTTCTGCCAATTTTATTTGATGATGGCAGTATGAGGATAAATGATTTTGATGAATGTTTTGTAGTACATTCTACACTTGATTATAAAAACCATCATTAAAGTGAATTTTTAAACTTGTTGTAATGAATTTGAAATTACAGAAATGAAAGTAATCATCAATAGTCATATTCCTTGATTTTAATATTGTCAGTTTGAGCTGTTGAACTGTATGTCAGTAATATTGCTTTATAATGATTGTGAATACTAAATTATAATTACTTAGTTTAGAGTAGCCTTCTTTCATTGAAAAATCCAAACTATATTTTTAGATAAATAATTTAATGAAAATGAATAGTTTTAAATTCTGTAAGTTATCTATGTGCTGAAATCTAATTATGTTCATGTTTCAAATATAAGAAATGAGAGAATTATCATTTTTATGTTTAATAGTTACCAAAATAACGTGATAAAATTAAGTTGTTAATGTTAAATGGGCAGCAATTCACTTCCTTAAAAAAATTCTCGTATCAGTAATTATGGCATCAAAAGTATTTATTTGAGTGTATCCCTTTTAAGAATTTATGCACTTCTCTTTGTGTTCAATTCATATCCATGCCTCCATTTTTGTTATGTAGTATCATTTTAAACCTGTGCTTTAAAAACAAACAAACAAATAATCCAAATTTGGACTATTTCGCTGAAAGCATACTGATTCTTCAAATTTTAATCAGTATTTATTTTTATTCAGGGTTATATTATTCTTTTGAGAAAGATACCATTTTTATTCTTTTTAAAAACTATAGAAAAGAAATAAAATTCATACATTGCTTTTTATATTTGCAAGATTATCTGTTGACATGTTCAAAGTTTTCTAAATGTATTCAAATAATGATAAAAGAATATAAAATAAATTTTAATGAAGGAAGAGAACTTTATTTTTACACATTGAATTCTAAACTTATTTTAATAAACCAAAGAATTATGATCTTATTCCATCTAAAGGTCAGTATGTGTTATACAGTGTATCATCAAAATACTAATAAAAAATATCAAAATACTAATAAAGAAGGCTCAAATGAGGTAATCAGTATTTTAAAATGTTGTGTAACTTTGATGGAAGTTAAATTTCACTTCTCAGTTCACCGCTAATTCTCACTGCTTTTGAGAAAATAATGTTACGGACAAATTAGTTCTATAAAAAATTGTTCGGGTTCGCTTGCAGGCTTCAATAGCAAATAACGACGCTTATCAACAAGAAGACACATATACAGACGATAAATACAAATCTCATGTGTACACAAGCAATGCACTGCAGCACTTATAACAAACAGCAGCCCATAAGTAGTAAACAACCACAGCACTTAAAATGGTCCTGACAGAACTCAGCAGGAGGAGGGAATCTGCTTAGCTATTCACTATAGTTTCTTCAAACGCTTGCTATTCTCCACTGTCTCCTCGCTTTAGCTATAGCCAGTTAACTGACTCATTATTATACGATTGGCTATTCGATGCCCAACTCGATGCTGCTTCAGTACTTATTTCCAACGTGCGACGCTCGGTACCATTTCTCAATTCTCTAATTGCTGGAGCTTCACTTAACGCTTCGCTGGAGTGATAGAACTATTTTGTCGTTGACGCACTATACGATTCTCTGTACAACTGACTTTGGCTTTGACTGCGTGTCTATTATAGTTTCTGGAACAGGGTGGAGAAAGTTCTCGAGCAGTCGTGATGATTCGTGATGATTCTAGTATCAATTTTGTCCAGTCATTCGGCATCCTCAAAACGGTATTTCCTACGATGGAACTAACATGTCTGAGTTACAGATTTGTAACAATAACTTGCGATGCATATCTAAAAATCTGCAGTAACTTGTGATGAAATAACCTTACAATAACTTATGATGAAATAGCCTAACAATAACTTGTGATGTAATAACCTTACAATAACTTGTGATGCAATGACCTTACAATAGCTTGTGATACATCTTGTTATATACTTATTCTGCAATGCTATTATAAAATAAGATTTTTAAATGTTTTAAATTTTATTTTATTTTTTTAAAATTATTATTATGTTTTTCCCCAGGGTTTTGTGATGCGTGAAAGGAGGAAGGCGGGAATAAAACCTCACATCCCAGCCCCCGAAGAAAGGGATCAAGTCAAGGCAGAATACCTTCCGCGCTTCAAACCTTGACGAAACACATTTTCTGTACAAAATAAGTAGTGTAAATAAACTGAACTTTTATGTTTTAAAAAATGAAACAGTTTTTCAAATTTTTGTGAAAAAATTGCACAAATAAACTCTGTTAAATTTCTGAATGTTTGCTCTCTTTTAATGTTGAGAAAGGAAGATTGCATGTTTGTTTGAACTTTTTATCATGTTTAACCCTTTTTTAAAAAATTTAAAACACAATACTATATTTATTTTTTGAACAACTGATGCTTTTTGTTACTTTTGGTGGGCTATAGTGGACCTTCAAAGTTGGTTTTTAAACATGTTTGCTGTTACCTGTGAGATGTTTCATAATTGCACTTACTGCTCGCAATAACTGCTTTTTTTTAGTAATAAGGCAATCCTTGTACACCACAAAGTATGGCGCACGGTTTACAGAAGTAAGTAGAAGCAGCAGATAAAAATAAAGATGAAAACAACAGAATATATACAATGGCTGAAACAATTGAGAGTACTCCTTATTTTCAATACAAATAACACATTAACTAGTAGTCCAAACATATTTTTAATTTTGCACATAACAAATGGCTCAATTTAAAGTAAAAATAAATAAAAATAAACGAAAAACCACTAAACTGAAAAACATCAGAAGCATTTTAAATAAACATACGCAAATTTTTACCTCAAAAAAGTGAGCATACATCTATGATATTTTTGTACTATCTTGCAAAGGAAGAAAGTATGAATGTTTAATTGCATATTTTTTGGCGTTTATAATGACTTTTAGACCTCGTGGAATTGATTCGACGATTTTTTGGTGATAGTTGAAGATATTTTACGCATTCTTCTGGAAACAATTGTTTTAAATAGGATTTGTTTCTAATTTTGTGTTTTTGAACTACTATTTTGAATGTGGCCAACAGATATGCAATGGCATTGATATCAGGGTAAATACTGTTTACCATGAAAAAACATGCGTTACGTTCATTCTTTTTTGGTGTCATTGTCCTGTTGAAAATAAAATTTCCATCTAAATCCAAATTTTAACACTTTCCTTTAGATTCCTCCGACCATATGGTTCATTGAACTTCCTGCAGAAATTTCTTAAACCATAGACAGAAATGTAAGGGATGAAACTGTGCAAAATGTAATTATTCAAGCTAGGTATAAAAGTTCGATTATCTGAAAGTAACCGTTTATCAGATTGCAAATTTAGAAGAAAAAGTTTTCAAATACTTATCAATTAAAGACCAAACACTTTTGGAAGAAAGTTATGCTTAATGATGAACGAAAATTCACCACTTCTTGCCGTGACAGTAGTTACAAAATAGAGAGAAAGCCCAATACTGCTTTGGATTAAAAAAAAAAATAAAAATGCTACATTTAAACATGGTGGTGACTGATTTATTGTAGTGATCATGATTTAGGGTGGCATGGCTTTATCCGAGGCAGGAAATTTAGTTTTTATAAATAATATTATGAATCCTTTTGTTTACTTAAATATGCTTCGTAGCAATCTGAAGGAAAGTGCTGAAAATTTGGGTTTAGATGGAAATTTTACTTTCACCAAGACAAAGACACTTAAAAGAATGCTCGTAACGCTAAAATAATGGCGTTTTTTCATGGCAAACAGTATTTACACGCACTACAACAGTAACCTGTTATCAATGAAATTGGATAAAAAATAGTGGTTCAAAAACACAAAATTAGAAACAAATTCTATTTAAAACACTAGTTGCAAGAAGAATGCCTAAAATATCTTCAAATACCACTAAAAATTCGTCGAATCTGTACCAAGACGTCTAAAAGTCATTATAAAAGCCCCCCTCCCTCCACCCCCAAAAACACTATGCAATTAAGTATTAATACTTTCTTAGTTTGCGAGATGGTACAAACATTTCGTTGGTGTATTCTTAATTTTTTGAGACAAAAATGTGCGTATGTTTATTTAAAATGCTTTTGATATTTTTCAATTTAGAGGTTTTTTGTTGATTATACTTCATTTTTACTTTAAATTAAACCATTTGTTATGTGTAAAAATAAAAATATGTTGGACCTCCCTCTCGTTAATGTGCTATTTGTATTGAAATTTCAGATTTATCAAGTAAAAGTAAGATGTACTGTTAACTGTTTGAGCCACTGTGTGTGTGTGTATATATATATATTCCCTTAAGTTTGCTCGATTTTAGTGGCTTCTTAATCTTGAAGTGATTGAAGCTTATTTTCTAGCCGTTGTATAAAAAAATGTCATTTTTGAAATCGTAATAATAATAATTATCGGAAATATCATGGATTTGGAATCATTCAAGAGTTTTTGCTGTTATTTCTTTAAATAATACTTCATTAAAATTATTTGAATTTTATAATTCTGGGTTGCATAAAAAGGTTATAAACAAGCTATTATACTGCGTTTAGGCTAGGAAATAAAATCCTAGTTTTATTTTTCTTCAGTTTGCAGGAATGTGTTTTGTAGAGTTTAAATTCAGAGATGGAAAATAAGCTGTCTAAACACATGCTGCCATCTATTGGAAACTACTAGAAAAACAAGGTGAACATTTTCGTTCCCACCTTCACTGTAAAACAACTCGTTGGAACGTAATATTGGAAAGAAAATGCCATTCACGAAATAAATATTTCATTTTATTGCATTTTATGTTTTCTTGACAATTGTGCTTCTATCTAGAGAAAAAGTTGTGCTAAAAGCCGAAACTGGGACGATTTTGCCATTTGGGTTGAGAATGTCAATAAACAGCAAAATTAATTAAACGGCATTCACAAAACAAAAATTTATTAAATTTTATATATGGCACAACAATTCAAAGAATAGGATAATATAAAATACATTTGTTACAAATATCAAGCAGTGCTATTTTTTCAGAAGAATGACGTCTATTCATTTCAATAAATTTTCTTATATATAAAAACAGTTCTTTTAAATTATTTTGAACTTCAACATATATAATTTTAACAGCATATATAACAATGAGATATCAATTATGCGTAACTTATATAAATCTAAAGCATGTTTTTTTTTATGATGCATCATGATGAGAAGAGATTCTTTTCTAGAAACAGCTTTCCAATTTAATTCGTTTATTAACAAAATTTTTGCCAGAACTTATCATTAAATACTTAACACCTCTCCATGCTCATGCAACTATGATCGCTGAGTCATTAAATACATTGAGAATCTTATCAAAAAAGTTTAAAACGATACAGGAGTTCAAATTAATTTTATTATAAGTGAATTAAGACATAAATTGCGTTGATGTGAGAAAAAAAACACATTTATACAAGTAAAAATGAAAATTCATAAATAGTTAGTACTCTATAGATATCCAACCAAAGAATAAAAATTTCCTACAAATAAAATGAAGCAAGCATTGAAAGAATTTTTTAAGAGTTGCATCACAAGTGACTTTTCATCCATTAAACAGTATGTTTCTATATATAGAAATAATTATTCTGCCTTTGGCTTATCATTCTGATTGAATGACATTAATATTTATATTATTAATACTTTTCTGAGTTGCCCTTGATCATCTTTATTTCAATTTTACGTACATGTTTGTTTCATTCTCCGATAGTTGTTAATAATTTAAGGGGAAAATATCTTTTTTCTCTTTTTAAAAATCGTCTGTGTCAGTTTCTAATTTCTAGACGAAATTTAAAAATAATTTTTTGAATATGATATTCTCATTTCATTTAATAATAACTATGCAGACGATAAATGGATTATGTATATTGCAATTAAGAGTTTAATAATGGCACCAGCAAAGACACATTATTTTCATTCCTGACAACTTTAGTTCAGCTAGTAAATAAATAAAACTTTGTAAAATTAAATCTATGTTTTGGAATAAAAATAAAACAAATTTTAATAATAAAATTATTTGTTTTTGAGATTTAATTGTTTAATTTTTGATATATGCATATTTATTTAAATACTCTCAATTTCAAATAAACGTTGAGGTTTCAATAACAAAGCAATTTTCACAATATGTTTATCAATCAAAGATGAATAATTAAAACAAAAAAATAGTAATTTGTGAGTGTTACCTTAACGCATATATAAAAATCAGATATTGAAAGAGCTTATTCCCCCCCAAAAAAAACACACATTAAGAGGTAAAAACGGGGATAATTAGTATGAAATTGGTATTTTCCTTAGGTTGAAAGGAATTTATAGCTTACATCTTATAGCAGTGTAAAACGTTACTTTTCCTTACTTGTAAATAATTCGTCACGTGCACTAAGTTATTTTGGATGCGGAAATACAGCAAAAAAGTGGCTTGAAACTTAAATATGTATTTACATGGATTTTTATAACAATGAAAATAAATTATCACGCATAATTATGATTAGAAAATGTTTTATCTGCATATCCATCAGATAACTGAACGTTCAATAAAGAAACGCCAATAAGTTTATGTATTTTAAAGGCAAACCAAACAACAACAAGAAAATTTCCATTTTTTGAAACAGGCCTTGAAGCTGCAATAACTCTGTAGAATAAATAGCTCAGTAAACAATTATAACAAAAGAATAAGCAGATCAATTATAAATAGTCTAAAATATTTATTTCTAAATTTTTGCTAATTAATAAAATTAATTTTTCTAAATACTTTTAGCATTTTTAGATTTTCTAAAAATATCATTTTACATACATCATTGGTTTTGTTTTTGTTTTGTTTTGTGGCTTCTATATTTCAAATTAAGTTAGTAAAGAGCTCTCTTTAAATTTAAATTAATCTCAAGTCAAATTTTGCAAAATATGAGTAAAGCAACAACAAAAGCACATACATGTTTTTTTAAAATAAGAATTATTTATCTTTAGGAATTTTATTTTTTTAATAGTGAACTATTTTATTAAATTCTAATCTTTCAGAATTCCTTTCTGTGCATTTTTATTCTATGAATATTTAATGGAAAAAGTTGGTGAATTCGATTCAGTGAATAATTCGAACTCTGTGAATAAATTCGACTGCGAAGCATTCTTTTTTTAAAAATTCCGATGCCTTATTCTTTATTTTTTTCTAACGTTTATTTTTTTTTTCAAAGAAAGAATGTAAATAATTCTAACATACACTATGAAATGGAATGAAAATCCATTCTGATGAAATGAAAACAGAAGAAACATACGTTAATATGCTTTAAAAACAGGACTTTGAACTTTTGAAATAAATAAGCAATTTATATAAGCAAAGTCACTTAAGTCAAACTAAGAGTATTAAGAATCTTTTAAAATGTATACGTTTCATGATCCTATTTACTAGTAATATCTATTATTTTTTTTATATTCCAGATTTCTTAAGAAAATCATGATCTTTAAACTAAAGTTCAGCTACGAATAAATGAATTCTTGCGTGTTCTTTATAGTAATGATCATAAATATGCCATAAAAGTCGATTTCTGCACATGGTTTCGTGAAAGATATCGGAAAATTTTTTCGGTGCAACAAATAAGACATTTCAAGACTCAGAAACATGGAAAAAAAAAAAGAAAGAAAGGAAAAAAAAAAAGATAAAGAATAAAAACTAAATATTCAGTCAAAGCAGAAATAAAATTTAATCCTTGGGGGAAAATGTATATATATGCAAAGAAATATTTTCTTCTTTTTTAAAAATTGTACTCGATTCGACTTCCTTTCTCTGTTTTGACTTTCTGAAAGCATTCACCTTGTTTGGTTACCATTGCAGATTTCTTTCCAAATGCGAAAGCAGCATTGCTGTCTCATTGAAATAAGGATCCCGCTCTTTATTCGCTGCATTTTGATTCTAAACAGTCTCCTGGCCCGTTTCCGCTTTTCTTTAGATTCTGTTCGTTTGTATCTTCCAGATTCATGGGTGAATTTTGAAAGTAACACAAATAACCTATTCGAGATACACAATTCCTTGTTTTTCTTTTATGTATATACGAAATCATAATTCTTTTCAAACAGGTAATATGAGAAGTTTTTTGGTATTGTATATTCAAACTGGTGAGCTAATTTTTGAAAATTTGAAGACTGAAGGTTAAATATTTATTGGACATTTTTTATTTGATGCGATAGAGAACCAATTAACACTTTGCTTATTTTTGTTTAATAGTACAAATTATACTTAAGCTTACTATTTTGTCATAAACGAAACAACTGAAACACAAAGTTCTACAATAAAAAAATTAGGCTTAGCTATTTTTTTATCGATCGGTTTTTGAAAACTATGATTTAAGAATTTAATCAATTATATGCATGAAATTTGATCTCTGCCTTTTAGTTTAAACAGCGGAATGTATTCAAATTTTAGATGCAATCCTTCATCAAGAGATCAGTTTCTCTTCATCTATCCATATTCCAATGAACACAATAATGTGAAATCGCAGATAACTAGTTGGATGAAATGTATCACATGGTTTTAACATTAAAAGTTATAGAAGGTAGAATTGTATTTTGACTACATCCTTTAAAAATGTGACCTTATGCCATTTTTTTAAAAAAAATATTTATAAGTTTGTAAACGCAGTTCTTTAAAACATAATAATTTCGACAAATGATATTTATCATCAAAATTATCGATAATTGATATATTTTAGATCCAAATTGTAAAAGAAATGATACTCGAAATTCATATTCACTTTTATTCAGAATGCTATGATTGAAGTGCAGAGATCATATGTAATGTCGGCTTTGACATTAGAATTTAAGTTCGAATCCGATTTTCTTAAACACCTATAGTGTGTGTGGTCTGGTGCGTTATAAACCTAATGTCGTGGCTTGAGCGCATTTTCGTTTCTATGAAACGAAAGTTCTAGAGATGGGGTACTAGTTCGTGAGCCATCCTTGTCATCTAACAAGGTTTCAGAATTAAGAATTGCATCTCATAATAGCTATCGTTTTGTTTCCAAAGGAGACTTTAATATAAATAAACTAAGCACGAAACCATATTATACAAGGTTCGAATCCCGATTCTACCGAAAAACTACTGTATAAGACATTCTGGTGGACTCTAAACATACAAAAGCTAAGTGATTTCCTGCTGGTAAGCTTGGAATTTTAAATAAGGGTAGTCAGTCCCGTTGCCATCCTTATCTATTGACCACGGCTCAAAAATATGTGATCAACTCAATAATAATGTATGAGGATATAAAATTTCGTTTGTTTCAAAAAAGAAATGTACGCACTTTTTATTGTGAACCACAAAAAGTTCCATTTAGAAAGAATTGCAAGAATGCTATCTCTGTTGTAGTTCGGTTTTTAAAGAAATTGTACAAATGATTATTCACAACACATTAATGAATTTGGTAAAAATGCATGATTTAACTATTCATTCTAATATTCATTCAAATATTCACTCATTTTATGGAATCCATTATCTTCAAAATCTACATTTTGGAATTCCGAGTCCCGAGTACACAACCCAAATCCGATTTTAATTCTTTGAGCAAACATAGTTTAAAAGTTCTTTACAATGCCATTTTGAGATAATAATGTAAAATTAAAATGTTAACGACAATAATTATGAAATGGTTAATAATTCATTATGCATAGATTATTACTTTGAAGGAGTTCTAACAAAATTAATAAGGCAGAGAAAAGCTTAACAATGAATTTAATTTTGAGATAGCGCTAATAATGTCTTTTTTAAAATTAAGTTAATTACTCATCTTGTAGTGGACAAAGATGTGGTGAAGGATCTTAAAAAATTCTTCTTTAACGCTAAATAGCTTTGTTAGAGAATATTGCAGATTTTTTTAAATTTACATTTCACACATATGGTGTACACATTTCATGCAATTTTTTTTACATTTACTCTTTTTAAAAGTGCAATAAGAGAAGGCAAATAATCGTCTGTATTATTTTTATTTTTTTGTGTTACAAACTATAAAATTCGCCGAAATTGGCAGAAGTAAATAAATAATATACATATTTTTTTGAATTATGCGTTTGTAATACAAGTAAAGTAAAACCATTATGAAAAGGAATACTCCGATACTTATTCTTTTTTAAAAGTATTTTATGCAAAACCTTAAAAAAACTCGAAACTTTTTAAATTATTTAATAAGTAGCATATCAATGTCTAAAAATGAAATCTGGCATCACAAATAATTATTATTGGATTTAAAAGTTACGCGTTTTTAAAATTTATAACACATTTTTTTATTGTTTATGTTATTATTTTCAAAAAAATTTTTCAGTCAAATTTACCGACATTTATTTAAATTTATTAGACATTTTTTATTGTTTATATTATCATTTTCAAAAAAATTCTTCAATCAAATTTACTGAAATTTGTAAAAATTTATTACACGTTTTTTTGTTTATATCATCATTTTCAAAAATTCTTCGATCAAATTTACTGAAATTTATTAAAATTTATTACACATTTTTTATTTTTTATATTATTATTTTCAAAAATTCTTTAATCAAATTTACTGAAATTTATTAATGTTCACCTTTTATATTGTTTATATTATTCTTTTCAAAAAATTCTTCAATAAAATTTACTGAAATTTGGCTTAAATATATATAAAAATTTCTGTTCCTTTTTTTTTACTAGCTGACATATTCATAGCTTGTAAGAAACTCTTTCTAATATTATTTTCAGTTTTATTATTTTATTCGTATATAAAATTAAAAATTACCTCATTATGTTAATTAATTAAATATATGCATGATGATATAATTGCAAATTCAGTTAGAATAAAGTGACATTTGGAAATTATAAATGAGCCAATTTTTCTATTGAATATATATTTATATATAGATATCTCTTAATATAATTTGAATCTTAATTAGTGTCGGATTTTTTTGTTTCAAATTATCCCACACCACTTTAATTCTAAAATTTTCTCTTATTTTCTGGTCAAAATCCTACTTTTTATTTAATCCATTCTAAGACACACTTTTAAAAAAATGATGACTGTATGTTCTTTCGATGCAAACGCAGGGATAAAAATCCCTAACGAACTCAGCATTCTTTCCAAAGATACCTAATATTCCCTGCTTGAAACACGAATAAGGATTTCACGTGCCAAAGAAATTCCTATAACAATCTGTGAGTAAAAACGCCAAGAGAAAATCTTGGCAAACTTTTTTCGCTTGTATGCAAGTATGAACGGATTCGTTTTCACCGGTTTTCTCTTAATACAAACTATGTTCTCCCGTGGAAAAAATAAGTTGAATTTAGTTCTAAAATGTTTTCTTATGGGCCAGATATCTGGAAAATATATTACATACATATACAAAGTATACATATATATTTACACAAACACATTTTTTCTATAAAGATTTTGTAAATTTATGTTAAAATGCTGTAGCAATTGCAATTATTGAAACGCTGATTTTTGTGGGCTGTCGTAAGAGAATTATATGCAAAGAAAAATTTAATTTCTTAATCATTTTCAGCCTCTTAGACGTGGATACTTAATCATCAATCAAGATACCATTTAATATGGTAATATGCAATATTTGTAAAAGGGATTTGTAAAAAAAAAATCGAATATAATTAAAACATGTCGAACCCATTAAAAAATTTCAGCAATTGGATGAAATCTCCCTTTGATTTTTTAAATAGTTTTTCAGGTAACATTTTCTGTTGAAAATAATCATCTGTATAAGTGAAAAGTGGTTTTTTTGGTATGATCAAACACAGGCACAAAAGTCAAATAAAATAAAATGCAGATATTAGAAAATAAATTGGTTTTTTAAAACGGTAATTTATTTCATATGCGATATAGATTTTATTTGAAAAATTTAAGAGATTGTATAATTAGCTATTTTATATTCTTTTTCAAAAATTAGCAAAAGATAATTTAGTAAAAGCACGAAATTCTAACTGTTGCCAAATACTATAATTTTTCTTTTTAATTTAAAAAGAAACGAATATGTACAAAAAAAGCAAAAATGGAGATAATTAACTTTCACGTTAAAAAGTATTGTTTTTTATAATGAAACTTAAATTATAACTAAATATTTAATTAAAACAACTATGCAAATGAAATGAACCAGAATAAATTTAAGAACAACTTTTAAACACGAGTTGTTGTAAAGGTATTATAGAGGAATCCTAATTTCACGTTGTTTACAAGATCATAAGCCACGAAAATAAATTAATTAAAACAAAAGCCGAGTTAAATTGGCATACAATTTTCAAGGGAATCCTTTGAAATAATAATAATGTGAAATGTTTCGTATTTATAAGGTTTTGTACATATCGAATTTTTTAAAGCATATGATTAGAGAAGCTTAATTTCAGAATTCTGAATAAATGATGAATGTTTTAAGGTAGAGATGTTTCCAAATAATTATTTATTTAATGAAGCAAACCAGATCTTAAGTTATATAAGTAGCATTTTAGTTCCTCTTGTGAAATAGATATTTCTTAAAAATCTGCGTTTTAAAACTTTTAGGTATATATTTTTGTTTATATATTTCAGCTTCTGTGATATAATAAAGCGATAACAAATGATATTTATTAATTAATGACATTAATATAACTAAAACATACTGATTAAGGATACATTTTTTTTAAATTTCAAAATTGTCTCTACTTATCTCATTGTTCTTTTCATATACAGGAAATTAAAAAATCATTTGCGTATAGCTATTTATTTATTCTCACAACAAAAACAGCAATAAAAGAAAATTATTCTGGCAGTTCCAGACAAAAAGTAATTTGTGTAAAAACCGAAGAAGTAAAATGTATGTTTGACTATAAATAAAGATAAGAATTTATCGTAAAAAGAAACATTTGCCATGTAATGTAATAGAAATGTATTGCCTTCAAAATAAATGTTTTTTTTCTCAAATATTTTATGCTTCTTGCATTCTATTTTTAAATGAATTATTTCAATTCAAAACCCTTCTTAATGTTTTTTGAATTGTATGTTCATTCTTTGCTATTTTATTCAAATTATCCAAGGTAATTTATAATACAGCAAGTTAATAATAATATGTAAATATATATTATTTCACTTCTTTATAAAACGAATATTCTAAAAATTTTAAAAATATAGAATATACAAGTACATAGGAACATACGTTACATTAGTTATTAATATAAAACATTTTTCTATTTTTTTTTGAAATCTTTTACAGAAAGAAATCAATAAATTAAGAAATTTGAAATCACCGAATACTGAAATCAAAACTGATTCGAAGTTTTGATAGGAATTTTTATGACATTTAAAATATGGAATGCTCTTCCGATGTTCCAATGAAGCGAAATGTTATAAAAGAAGAAATGTTTCAAAAGTTAGAGATCTTATTTCAGTTCTCTTCTTCAATTTTTTAAATCTAAGTTATTATTATTTTGTTTAAATATTCCTATTCATTCTCAATTTTTAATATCTATTAAAATTATTCAGATTCAGGCATGAATTTATTCTATTATTATTGAGGTCAGATTTCATAGGGCTATCGATGCAATTATTGGCAGTAAAAGTTTAAGTAATTTTTGAAATTTATTTTATTTATAGTAGGATGTAAAACATATATTTGAATAAGAGTCTATTAGAAATGGAATTGGAAAATAAGAATGAAGTGAAAGTATTAGAAAAATTTATTTTGAGAATGGTAACATAATAAAAAAACTGTGTCATCATTTAGCTATTTGAAATAAATAAGTTCGGAATTATTTTACGGCAAAGAATATTCTTTGTTTTTATAGTTTGTACTGAGTAAGTTCCAAAAGTAATTTCAGTTATGGAATGTAATTTGGTTCTCATTACTTGTCTTCTTTTGCATATTAGGTTAGAGCAAAATTTTGGATTGGCTCATATTTTGGCATAATAACTTTGACTTAAAGTCTTTCCAAATTCTAAACTTTAATAAGGGCAACTTATGTGACGTTTCAATCACTTGATCACTCATCAAAATAAATGTGTTCTATAACATCACATCATCTATTTTCTCCTACAAAATGTGCAATGTATGTGATTCCAAAATATAGTGTGATGAGCTTAAGATATAATTGCCAGCACGAACGAGTTCTATTGTTGTATTTTAAAAACATGATTTCAACATAGATATTGTTGTTTTGATTATGATTGAGAATTACAAGAGTCTCAGGTAGCACATCCTGTTGCATAATATCGTACAATATGGTTCTATATTATATGATATTAAACAATATTCCACAATATTAAACAATATTGCGAATATTGATCAATATTATACAATATTTGTGTACTACTAGAGGTATTGTTTATAATTAATTGTGCAAGTAAAAAATGGCGAAAATACTTAATGACATTAAAGATATAGAAAAGGAACAGATTGTAAAAAGTTGAACTACTCAATGCAGCTACTTCTTTATCAACAATGTTTTTGATTTGAGGTGCGAATACAATGTTTCTTTCTTGGCGTATACAATATTCAGTGCTATTTACTTACTCTAGGGAACATATTTTGGCGTCAAAGTGAAGTAGAGTTCGAATGGCAAAGAGAACATTAATAAATATCGATTTCAGAAAAGTCTTGGAGTTCTCCCGTCACAGTTCAAAGTATACATTTGGTCCCTCACTAGAAATTGTCTTTGTCTCTGATAACTTACGGTGGGAAATACAAGCTCTGGGAAAACTATTGACAGCAGTGGCGTGCATTTAATCGAAGCAAAGGAAATAGTCTTTCAGTAAGCAATTAGTTTTTCAGATGCAGGTTGATTGTGCGTTCCAGTTTTTTTCTCTCGAAAATTGTCCGATGAAGCCTATTTTCGTTTTCTTACCAAAGTGAAAAGTAAAAGTAAATTAACTTTTTGTGATAATGGACAGGATAGAGTAAAATGGAATGCTATAGAATGTGCCACTTATAATGGCAGTATCACTTCTCATTATTTATTTCTATTAGTATTTCTGTCTTTTCAGAACTGCCAATTCAAGAGACGTAGGCATATACTGTGGTTCTCATTTTTGGGTAGAGGGACCACCTCACCACCACTAAACGTAGAAGTGTCGACAAGATTCATCATGTCTGTCTGCTATCTTAAGCAAAGTTCGTTTATAATACAGACCTATTCACTAAACTGACATCATTTTTGAGACATTTGACTCCTAGTCACAAAGTGGTCAATCACTGACTTTCCTCCTCATCTTCTGTTCACTTGCCTTCCTATTAAAAAGGAGCAAAACACCACTTAAAGAAAATCTTCCCGAAATTCCCTTTATTTTTCCAAATTCTCGTTTAACTACAAGAGAAATCCATACACGTATATTATGGTTATCGTTCCTTTCTGTGCATTAGCGTCGTTACACACGATGAAAAAAAACAAGGCGAAATGATTTGTTTTGATGTTGGAGAGAACTGAAAGTTAACTCAGGAACAACAGGGATGGATCTAAGTCTTGGCAAAGAACGAAGAGAAAGGACAATCACAGGAAAGGAGGCAAGTCGAATTCTGATTGTGATGGATATACTTGTCTTCAAGCCTGTGCCAGAATGATCCCGTTTTCTTATACTGGTTGGCACATATTTGGCGCAGAATAGGATAAGATAAAGATGTATTCGACAGAATAGGTTTCAGTATTTCTGTCTTTCTGGCCATTGGAATGTAGACGTAAAATAAGTGCACAAATGAGTCTTTATTTAACTCTACAGTTTGCTGCCATTGGTTTCAATTGAGTTCCGATTGTATTGCAGCCCATATATATTGCTCTTCTGTTTTTCTTCCTCTTAACCCCTCATATGACTTTTCAGAATTGTTTTTAACAGAAATAGTGTATAATACGTAATTTACATTATATATAACAATATATATAGTAATATCTTAAACACTTGTAGGAATGTTATATTTAGAATGGGCACTAAAAATCATCTGTATCAACAGAATCAGTGCACGCCACTGCTTACGAATAACTATAGACTAGATTTTCACTCATTGCATGACATTCTTTAGGTTTTGTTCTTTATGAATTCAAAATGGGGCAGTTTATCCAAATACGACTCGGGCCTCAAAACGAATTCCTAAAATACCAGAACATACCACTCTGAATCCAAAACTAGTCACTAACAGAATACTGTTTTTATCCTGCATAAAATTTTCATTTCAAACTACAAACGAGTTTTTTTTCATGTACAAATTCGAGCAGACGTCATCTTTTAAAAATAGAAACGATTCGTTTTTTTAATGAAATTATTTGGACGCCTTATTTCAAACGCAATCAGGAAATTGATCTGATTATATCAATAGATTCAAAAAACGACTTTTTTATGCTTTTTAAACTGTGAAGGCCTCTCTCAACCAAAAATCACTTCCGAATTTTTGGTTTTATTAGAAGAAACTCACTGTATCGGGGTGTCTAGTCTTTGGAAGACACTCCCGAGTTCAGAGTGGCACTGGTAGCAGCGCCATCTTTGATGGACCTCGGTCTTTCTCTGAGAGTGTTCGAATCCTTCTTGCGCAAAGACTTTTTCCAGACAAGCGACGAGGATCTTAAACTGGCTGCTACAGTCATGGGATACTCCTGTTGAAAAAAATGAGAACAATAATGTAAAGTAGGTTAGAACTTATAATCTAGATCATTGTAGCACGGTAATGCTTTAGACTTGATTGGTTCGTTTTAAAAATTATCTCTTGATTA
>JAOUZG010043210.1:5116745-5135682 GCA_026289955.1 Argiope argentata
CTTTCTCCCGATAAAGCCCCTACAAAGAAAAAGAAAGAGAGAGAGAGAGAGAGAGAGAGAGAGAGAGAGAGAGAGAAAACGAAAGATCAAACAGAGGTCGAAAGCTAAGGAAAGAATTCGATTAGAACAACAAAAACGCAGAGCTTTGAAACGACAAACCTTTCAAAAATGAATGATGAAAATTCAAAATTAGAAGCTGATCGAATCAAACATGAACTTAAAATAGCTTTGCAACGGAAACGAAGAAAGCGTGAAAGTATGTAGTGTGTTGCAGATTCTCCATCATAACCGTCAACGTTCAACGCAAAATGTCTCCGTTCCGATTCTGAGTTTCAAATATCGCTTTCCAGCTCTAAATAACCCACCGAAAACTTCTATCCTTCTGCAGAAAAGTTATGGAACAAAGCTCAATCAATCTTTGACCAGAATATTTCAGATGATAAAATTAATCGATTTATATGTTGTGTCCGATTATGGCTTACGATATAAAGAAATGTTCTCACATGATAACTTGAAACTTACGATAGTAGATTTCATTTTTGGAATCGTTTTATAACTAATAATTGTATTTTATTGTTTAGAAACTGAATTTATGCTCACGTGCGTTTTGATTATTTAAACACCTGTTTTCTTTGTGATCATATTATTGCTATTATATAATCAAGAATAAATGATAAAGTTCAAATAAACTCAGTCAAATCGAAATTAAACGTTATCATGTTTGCCGTGTTTCTATTAACTAACAGTTTGAATCTGCTTTCTCCAGTTCCTTTCTTTCATAATTTTTTTAAGTGATTGCCTTAATATTTTTGCAACACCTTAACTCTATTTAAAATGATAAAATTGCAGTTAGTAAATATTAGTTGATATTTTTAAAAGAAAGAATGAAAAGATGCCATTCCAACAGCCATCTCGTTGAATGAAATTCGAAATGCCAACATTAAAAAAAATCAAAATATAGAAAGAAAATTATCAAAATTTGCCATTTTCGTTGTATTCTTAAATTCTAAAGCAGTGGACACTTTTTTAAAATGTTCATTGATGCTTCCACATAGAGCATTATCTATGAAAATTTGGGGATCTCTATGACTAAAATACTAAGACGAAAGTTGAATCAATCGAGCTAAAATGAATTTAAATTAAATAATAATGAATAAATAAATAAAATAAAATAAAATAAAATAAAGTAGTTAAATAAAATAATAAAATAAATAAATAAATTAGTTAAATAAAATAATAAAATAAAATAAATAAATAAATTAGTTAAATTAAATAATAGAATAAATTGAGACTTTCTTAAACAAAACATTTAACACCAAACTAAAATCGTCTGCTCACCTGACATTGGAACACATTTCTTCTGTCCCAAACAGCGTCACGAGTTTTTCCGCACCGGAAGGTGAGAGCCACGCACTTCCGGAATCGCTTGTTCACCCAGCAGTAGAGGAGAGGATTAATGGCACTGTTCACATGACCCAAGTACAGGCCGAAGGGCAGGAACATGGACAGGTGGGCGTCCATGTTGCCATTCACCTGAAAAAAGGTTATAAAATTTTTATTAAAAGCTTTTCACATCTTATTAAAGCATTTAGTGTCTTGACTATTGGAATTACAAACATGAAACGCACTTATGTCTAGTCAAGTATTTGCTACTGCACAGTTTCTGCGCCTGAGTGGTCTTACTAGATGGATAGTAATTAGCTGAATGTAAGTTCTACTTTAGTACTAATCGAATAGCGGCATTTGTCAGTGCTAATAAGAAATAAGGATATAGTTACAAACCTGTAATTTGGCTTCCCAGAATAAAGAGTCATCATAAGAAAAACCCATTTTATGATCAGCTCTGTTCCGTGCTGAGCGGGTGCCGCGGCAGTGATCTTAAAGGTTAACAACAAACTTGGCGAGTGTTTCGTGACTTTGGCGACAAAATGGATATTGCTGGAAACTTTGAGAATTTTAAAGATCCATCCAATAGAAACTGAGATGATCCTTGATTGACCTAGAAGGTTCTCGGCCCGCCTCCTGGGAGATATAAAAGCTCATAGTCTCAGGCTGCGGCCTGAATTGAATCGGAAATGGAATTGGAGTATACAGGTAACGAGTTTTCGAGAGGATAACGAAACAGCAGCGGAATAGCACCAAGCGTTTTGGGAAGCTCAAGCGAGTGTTGAACTGCTGAGTGCCGAGTCATGTTGTCTACTATGGAAGCAAACGCCGTGTCGTGTGGGGAGTAGCCAGTCGTGTGGTAGAGGTAAAGCGAGGACTTCAGCCGTTTGACGAGACCGCAGAGAGAAACTCAGATGATCTCTTCTTCTGCTGGATTCTGTATGACTTCTTCGTTTGCTGTTGTCGGTTAGTACTTGCGGGCTTCTGTCTGCTATAGTGTACATATTTGTCGTCTGTGTATTCATCGTCTTTGTGTTTATTCCTTCGTGTCAAATAAACGTCGTTGTAGTTTTCTACTGAGGCCTGCTGATTATACTCATACCATACACCTATTACAAGCAAACTCGGTGATCCGTACCAATATTTAAAAAATATTTCATACTACAATCAATTGTAAGAATATTGATTTTCACCAGAAAATATCATGCCAAATATCACTCTCTTATAGCAAAATGTGAACGCATCTGATAATAGATGGATGCACCAAAACATTGAAATAGGTAAAGAACAAAAGAACTACAAAAACATTTTCAAGGAAAATCGAATAGTATCCGTCTAATTATGAGCATCCTATTTACTGATTATTTCATCAAAGATTCTAAAATATATATGTCTGGCAGAATAGGATCAAGGAACTTGTGCTAAAATACGCGACTCAATATTAAAGAAAATCTCAATGCAGACATGAAATTCTTAAGTGGAAAGAAAAAAAAGAAGATAAGTTTCGCCAAAATTATTTTTGTATTTATTTTACTTCCTTACGAATCCTTCAATTTTAAAATAATCCTTTACTTTTTGAAGAAATTAAACTTTTCAGTGGAGTTTTTCTCCCGACAAATACAATACTTCGAGATTATGAAAAAATCCCCCAGTTTTGGCAGAAAAAAAGAAAAAACTAAAAGAATAAGGGGAAAAAATCATGCAAACTTCATATAACCTTCATAATTAAAATCGGAATTAATTTATTTCCAGGTAAATATGGTAGCAAACGCAGTTGGCCCGATGACGTAATCTTAGAAAACTGCAAATGCAGAAAAGCAGAGCTTTTCCTTTACCTTATGAGAAATGTCATAAAAATACGAAAGAATTGAAATTCAAACTCAGGAAAACTCGGGAAAGCATACAATAGTAACTAGTACGGAGTTTGTTTTAATCACCTATTGCCTATATCTGAAATAAGGCTTATCTATATTTAGTAAACCCTCTGATTAAATATATACATAAAAATAAACCTAATCGCATTGTTCAATTAAAATTAACTCTTATATTCATTTAACTAAGCAAATCAAGAAATAATAAGTATTCTTAAAGAATACCGTTTGAAAGCTTTTGAAACAAAGAAAAGACAGCAAACGATATATAAAAAAAGAATATAAGTCTAAGAAATTAAGTGATTGATATTAAAAAAATATTTTTTTGAGAAAATCAATGAATTTTTTAAAACTAAATTATATCTAATAAATTATTTTTATTTTTTATTATTGATATCAATGGAACATGTTAAGCATGTTGAAATCCCTAGTAGTGTTTATCTGAGACGAAGGTTATCTAAGCAAAGTTTAATAAAAGGTTTTAATAAGAGGTTTTTTAAGAGGTTTGGTAAAATCTATCGTTTACTGAATATATAAACAAGTACATTGCTGAACTAAAATTAACCTCCATTCTCATTTGATTAAGAAAATCAAGAAATTATAAATATTCTTAAAGAACACGGATGGAAAGCTATCAAAATAACACAAAAAAAACAAACAAACAGCAAACGATAATACATGAAACGAAATGCAATCGCAAACAAATTTAATATCAAAAGTATATTTCTTGAGGAAATTATTGAATTTTTTAAACAAAAAAATCTAATAAACTATTTTTATTTTTTATTATTGATATCAATGGAATATGTTGTTATTTTAAAAGGAAAGAAAAGGAGAATCATTATAAATTTAATAGGAACTGAAGTGAGCCGAGGAAGAATGTGTTTTCATAAATGGGATAATTCATTTTGAATAATCCAAACAAAGTATGCATTAGTTATAGAATGTGTCATGCTACATAAGCATGATCTTCAATATTTCACGCGCCTTTTAATTTCTTGGGCCATCTTCAAAAGGCGAGACAGTAGTTAATTGGATTGTCTGGTTCTCATCTAAGATTTTTTTCCTTTTTTTTCCAACTTTTTTTAATAATATTTATTGAAGTCATCTTGAATCCCCCTCCCCGAGACGTGAATCATTAAAAAATTAAGTTATTATTACACTTGCTTAATAAAAATATATCAGGCAAAAAATTAAAAAAAAAATCCTTTGAGTACAGAGAAAATGCCTCTAGGGATTTATTATGCATTTTTATAAAACATTAACGTACTCAAATCGACAATGAAAAAAAATGTACTTACTTGAATATTCTCCCCTCTTTTCTTTATAACAAGAAATGTATTCTAACATAGAAAAAATTCTCAATTTTGTTTTCTTTTTAAACGCTTGTATTTAAGTTGAATTTTTTATGTTCGTTTAGAAAAAAATTATGAATGATTTTTTGTTAAGTCTTATAAAAATGTACTAATACTTGAAATTCTGTACAATGTATGTTTTAGAGGGCAATATATTATTTTAATGATCTCAGAACTTGATTATGAGATAGACTATTTAGGTAATTAAATTTTCATTCTTTATCGACGACATCATTTAATCATAAATTTATGAAGGAATTGGTTTGAAAGTTGCATAACAGTTGTGAGAAATTTAAATATGAAAAATAAAAATGAATAAAAGTAAAAAATAATAGCAATCATGTCATTCATAATGTTCTGATGTTAATTCATATCTCTTTATCTTATTTTCAAAATTCTTCTTGTTAATTATATAGAATAAGTAGGCCTAAAACATTACTAAGTTGATCTTTTTTTGTTTTTTAAATTTTCTACTCGTCAAATAGCAGTGATAATCTGTGCATAAAAATATTTCAAATTTCGTTGCCAAGTTAATGTGCCTAAATATAATTATTAAATGATAAAATTATTATCTTAAAATACATTTAAACGCATTTTAAAACTTCATGAAAATTAGAAGAAACTATCGAGAGTGGTCTCCCACAAATTTTCTCTCTTACTCTCTAGTGAAGGTGTTGCCCTAGAGAATGCATGGAAATGACGTGCAATAGTTAGGAAATATTAAGCTTTGGTGAGGATTTAGCATTTTTATTGAATTAATCATGTGTCCCTTGGCGAGTTATTTGGCGATTAATCTCTGCCTTGTGATTAATAATATCTGAAAATCGAATTTATGTTTTAGTTACCTTTTCTACAATCGATTGAAATAAAAATTTGACAAGAAACTGCATTTCGAATCACAAAATTATATACCAAATTTGATATATTTAAGTCATTGCGTTTTTGAGTTCCAGCGTTTACATGTTTTTAAAAATAAAGATAGACTGCGAACACATTTTTGGATTTTTCTCAAAATTTGATTAATGTTTAAAATGTAAATGTTAAATCTGTGTACCGAAAATTATCTATATCGCTTTCTTTGTTTTATAGCTATCGCATTAATTTGAGATTGAAACAGAGGGAAAGATATACTTCATTTGATTGGATTTTACTCAAATTTCTATAGAAATCTACAAATTTGGTGTAAAGGCCGTATACCAGATTTCAACTGTCTAATTCAAAGATTTTTTTGAATTATCTTTATTATAAAAAGACAAATGGACTCGCAGATATTTTAGAAAAATGTGTTTTTAGTGATCATGGGTGTCTAAAAGTGGAGGTTCGACAAAATATCGAATTTATATTTTTTGCATATATATATATATATATATATATATATATATATATATATATATATATATATATATAAATATCGGAAAATCGAATTTATGTTTTAGTTACCTTTTCTCCAATCGATTGAAATAAAAATTTGACAAGAAACTGCATTTCGAATCAAAAAATTATATACCAAATTTGATATATATATGTATATATATATCAAGATCAAGTAAATTTTTTTAAAACTTGTAGATGATATTTGACGTTAGTATAGTTTTTTTACAGATATTAATATAATATAAATTAATAAATATAAATTAATAATATAATTAATAATTAAATAATATAATATAAATTAATAAATTAATTAATATTAATAGTAAATCATTACATTTTTATTAATTAATTAAAAACTAACTTCTTCAAAAATGTTGGTTTCCCCACCATCAAATAAGTAAAGAATTTAGTTTGTTTTTTCCCCACGCTATTGGGGTTAGGCGTAACATGTTTTCTGCAATATATTTTAAACGATTCAATGTATTTTCTTAATATTTCATGCATTTAAAATTAAACATTGTTAATTAATCGATTGTTTGGATTCATTTAAATTGCTTTCATAATTAAAATAATGCAGAATAAAGAAAATTAAAAATGCCTAATCTGTATTGCGTTACCTGAACTGGCGTATAAAACTCACGCATTTGTGTTGCCTCAATTATCGTTGAAAATTCAACGCCATTTGACTGTGTTCTGATTCATTTTCACTAGATACAAACTTGATTTAATTTTGTCCTGGCATATATTTTTATTAATTATTTATGTTAATTGTAATTATTAAATAAAAAATAACTAAAATAAAAATTTTCTTTGTTATTTAAGTAAAAATTGACAACTTTTCTTTATATTACTTATTGCTAAGAAGTTAATAAAATAATTATATTTACAAATACTTGAAAGTATAATAAGAATAAAACTTTAGCACTTTTAGAACCATTTTCTTTTAATGAACTATTGTTGAAATAAGAATTAATATTCCATTTTCCTTTGCATATTTTTCTCTAAGCAAAAAATGACGTATTTTTTCTCTTTCTTTAGATAGAGCGTAATGATGAAGAGTGTAACAAAGCAAACGATTTCTCTTTATGACAAAAACGTTCTTAGAATAAATGATATTTCCTGGAAAGCAAAGCTAGTTAAAAAGAGCTTCGACTCTATTTTTATCCAAATAATTAAGAACATTTAATTGTCGAAGAACTTTCTCGAATTTTAATGATGAAGATGATTAAGTAAGCTTTGAAAGATCATTATCTGGAAGATTAAAAATTTTACTTCCAATGTTGGCATTCCATTGTGTTTATGCCAATAATTTGGTAAACAAACTAAAGCAATTAATCGTTGAACGGTTTTGTCAAAACAAGACTTTTGATTGTGAATATCTTTGAAACATTTCATTGTGCATTAATTTAATTGATGCATTTCAGAAAATTCTTGTTTTCAGTGTGAGAATAGCATAAATAAAATGTTCTAAAGTTTCAAAAAAGAAAATCTGAAATATTGAGTCACAAATAGTATGATGATAATACATATATGTTTTTCTGAAAAATTAAGTTTGATTTTAAAAGAATATAATTGAGTTTTGTGAAATGTATAAGTTTTTAATTATGTGCAATTAAAATCAAAATACTTCGGATGTTAATTCTTCTCTTGAAAAGAACGTTTTGTTGATAACTGGATTTTAAAAATTCACGCAATTATATACATAAAAATATAATTGCGTTCGATCAGTTGAACGAATCATACAACGATTTTTACATTTATTGCAACAAAGTCTAAAAATAATTAAATAAGGATTTTTTAAGTAAAGAATTTTACAAGATAGGAGCAAAATTAATTACAAATGGTGAGAATTGGAATTCTAAAAGTGATCTGAAAGAAAATGTCATTCCACATCAATTATTCTAATTTGTTAAGATAATCAACTTGAAAGAATTTTTTCTTCTTGTTGAAACAGAAAGTATCACAATTGGAAAAAAAGTTGTTTAAGGGGATATCGAAGAATTTAGAAGAAAATTAAGCTGAGCTATTAAATTTTCAATTAAATCATATTTGGAATCAAATCTTTAAAACAACTCAAACGCGTAACAAACTAAAGAAAGAAAACTTGATGTGTGAGATTGAAAAATGACTCAAATGTGTAACATACTAAATAAAGAAAACTTGATGTGTGAGGTTGATATCATAATTGCAAAAATTGTATGTTTCAAATTTTTTATCAATCAGATCAAATGCAAAAGGTTCAAATGCATTATATATTCTTTTCAATTTACCCAAACATGAAATTTTTTGTGTGCACACAAAAAAGAATGTATATGAATTCTAAAATTTTATTGTTAATTATTATAAATAAAGAAAAAAATGCATATTTTAACTTGTCTACTTCCACAAACTGAATCGCAATCATAAAGATTAAACTTTTTGAACTGTTAACCCCTTAACAGGTTTGCCCGTAGGCCGTACATGTATCGATTTATTGAAATTTGATAACTGAAAGCTAAAAATTCATAACAATTATAACTCAATATGAAAATTACTTCGAATACATATATAAGTCATGTATTCAATAGATTTCCGTTTGAAACAGAATAAGAAAATACTCCTAAAATAGAAGGTGACATCTTATTAGCCAGTAAAAAAAATAAACCAGTTAAGTGGTTAAGCCAATTTTTATATAGAAAAGCTATATTCAGAAGTTAAGAAACACCAATAAATCTCATTAATCAAAAACAGACATACAATCCATGTAAACTGAAAAGCAATTTTGTTTTGATTCCTATAGAAATAGAATCTGTTGAACAAATTTTCTTCTTGCAGAAAATTTGAAGCACAAGGAAGATTTGATTGAAGGTTCGTATTGCCGGGTTTACACTTGGTTAGTAATAAGACGACCAGTAGACAGCGCATGCGCAGAGTGGGTTAATTCATGTTTTCCAGAATTTTCAATTTTACAATTAATTTATATTTCCACACAAAGATAAATTCGGGCATTCCATGCTTGGATATAAATTGTCTTGGCATCCCTGAATTTTTCCTTGTTTATTGTATTAAAATGATGGATATTTATAAAAAGAAGCCCGTAATAAAATAAAAAAAGTCAACATACATAAAATAAAAAAATATTCGAAAAAATATTTAAAAAAACCAAAACAGTCTCGCATCAAAAAGGACAAACAAAAAAAAATGTTGGAATTAATCTATGATAAATGATAAATTTTTTATGCCACCCCCACCCGCCAAATTCTACAAATGCATGTGCATTAAAAACAAACAAGCAATACAATACAGCAACAAATTGCTGTCCCCTCGGAAAAACTACATACCATTAACACTTTTCAGCCTTTCTACGAGTGCTTTGAGTTCTGGCTGAGTATAAACCTGGAATAATGATAAATTGCACATTTAATTTTTTTATTTATTCAAAACAATATCCACTTTGTACATGTGCTGAATTGCGCTACCCAACAAAATGGTGAAGCCGATGATTTGTTGCACAAACGTAAAACCAAAACATGAGAAAAACAAGTATTTAAGAACGACTTATTTTACTTTATTGTGACTGAAAAATATTTTAATAATTAGAGAATTGTTTTGATATCAGCTGCTACATTAAAATTGATTTAAAACTTGATTACTTCTTTCATATTAAACATCATAATAAAATAAAATATTAAAGCTGCCATTCACAACACTACTACATTTTTTGTTATTCTTTTAAAATTATATTCATATTGATTTTAAAAATCGTTTGAGATATTCTGTAAATTTTCCTGAAGCTATGAAATGTTAAAAATTTTTGAGGCATAAAACTTTTTGATTTTAATAAAAATAAATTGACAGATGATAAAAAAGTTGTTCTATAATATTTTATATAAAATAATCTATTCAATCAAAAATAAGTTATTTAAAAAGTATTTGTTATGAATGCATTTTGGTATTTGGTATAGACTTAAAAAAGTTTTAATAAACTTTTTATGATTGTTAATTATATCGTTCTTTAAAAAAATTCAAAAAATTCTTTTAATTAAAAGAATATTTTTTTCCAGAACAGGCTAAATTAACAAGGCTAACTCATATATTCATCATTTCTAGTATTTTTATATTTAGTTTTAATGATATTTTTCTGTTTATTTGCATCAAAAAGGTCAGTAAAAATAAATATATCTGAAAATAAGTTTTAGATATTTTAATATAAGATTTGACGTCATCCATGCGTTATGACGTCGTATTTTGAAAGTTAAGGTACTTTTTTTATGAGTTTTACAGTTTCGATTTGTGATAGAATTACTTATGTTTTTTTTAAACTACTCACTTTTTATTTGCAAACACTAGGTTCATTTATTAGCTGAAATAATTCGCAGTTCCATTAATATTTTTTATTTAAAATGTAAAAAAAAGGATTATTTTTAGAAAAAAATAATGATTAAAAAATCTTTGCAAAGGAGGTATATCTATTCAACATATAATGGCATTTAAAAATGTACCTTCTTTTCAATTTATCACATATTTTTAATTTCTTTTTCTTACGGAGAAAAATAAGTTCGGCCTATTTGTGTTTTTGAGTCATATTTCAGATTTCTGAATTAAAAAAAAAACTGACGTTAAATGAGATTCTTTTTAATATTCCCTTATTAAAATAAAATGCAATTATTAATATTTCACATTACAGAAAAAGTGATTGCAAAATGAAAAAAAAATCTTATGCTTCACAAAAATAATTGTTTTTCAAAAATTATTCAAGTGAGTCTATTCAAAATCATCATAGCATGATAGGGTTTCAGATTTATATTATTTTTAAAAGTTTACTCGTGATTATGGCAACGAAAATGTGTACTAAAAATTATATTTAAAATTGTTACATTCAATGTATGTGCAGTCCTGTGACTGAAACTAAAAAAAAACTATTGATTCAAAACACATTAAAAACATTTTTTAAAAATCATTGGAATTCAAAAAAAAAAAAAAAAATCTACGTACAGAAAATAATGTCACTCTAACGTTAATATTTTGAATTTTAATATGGTGCATATGTTTTATAGTTATTAGTTAAAAGCATCATCATTTCTTTTAATTATTAATGAAAAAAATATTATGAGTATCGTATGTCATTCATTAAAAAAATTATTTTTCATATTGTTTTTTTATTTGTTTTTATGATACTGTTTATGAAAATTGCAGATATATGGACATTGAGCTAACTTAATAATTTTAATCCAAAACTAATCTTCATTTATTTTCATATCTCCATTTATTTTTAACAACAGCATTATTTATTATTATTTTATTTAAATAATGTTTTTAATTAGTTGTTTTAGGATATATTTTGTAATTTTGTGAAAATGTGAATGCTTTTATTTATTTACTAAAGGCCTTTGGAGATCAGCTAGTTTGCCGAGGGTAATGGTTGTATTGAATTTTAAATAAATCTCTAATGCATAAATTTCAATTAATAATTCCGTCAACAAATTATTTTTAAATTCGAGACTGCCTTATAACTGCTCTACTCTGTATGTAAACGAACCTTTCTTATTGAAATTTCTCTTTTTTATCTACTCCGTGAACTACTCAAGTATTAAAAGAATCCCTTGTCTTTAACTTTAAACAATGGTAGAAAAAACAAGACTAAACATTTGAAAACTGTTTGTATCTCAAGGTAAAAATGAAAACTGTTGTTGAAAGTTAATCAATAAAAATAATAATATAAATAAAATGATGAAATCTACGAAAGGAAATTTCAAGTTATCATGTGAGAACATTATTATTTTTTAAGTTATTATTTTACTTAATAGAATTAAAAAATTAACCAGTTTAAACAGGTTTGAAACGATCACGAGATTTCTTTCTATTAGTGGTAATTTAAGAATTTTACATAGTCTTAAAGACAGGTAAGGAATTACTGAAAAAATGTAAATGTAATTAAAAATGATGGTCGTCAAAATTAATATATTTTGTAGTAATAAAATTTATAAACAATCGAAAATCTATACTTAATGTGTAGTTCACTAAGTGAAAATTACTGACAGAGCTTTGCGAAAAAATCTTGATTTCGAATTTTTTCGTTGGTTACAATGTTTTCGCATCGTATACTTCGTATGGGAGAAAGTAATGATATTGAGTTCTAATTTTGTTTCATAACTATTTTGTCTTAAATATACTTTTGTTTCTAATCCATTTTGTTTCAATTCCCTTTTTGTTTCTAATATATTTCGTTTAAATTCTGTTTTTGTTTCTAATCTATTTTATTTCAATTCTGTTTTTGTTTCTAATCTATTTTATTTCAATTCTGTTTTTGTTTCAGTTCTATCTAGTTTAAATTCTAGTTTTCTTTTAATTCCATTTTTGTTTGAAACAGAAATTTAAAATTCTGATTATTTATATATTCCTCAAAATATTTGTTAGAAATGCTACAAAGCAATAGGAAATTTTTATTCACCCTTTCGTAATAATTAATTGAATAATTTATTTCTTATTAATACAAGATTATGTTTTGCTTTACAAATTGCGAATATCATGCAAAGAAACAACATGGCTGCACCCATAAATTATTTAGGAAATGGGATTTGAAATAGTAAAAGGATGGGAAAGAGTGTTTTTTTAAGAGTTATTTTATCTGAAAAAAGTATAAATGCTTCTTTGACTTCGTTTAAAAATCGTTTTGAGGTTTCCTATTACTTAAAATAGATTGAAAAGCTTATTGCTTGGCGTTAGCTGTCAATGCAGATAGAAATCCCACGCTGGAAATTTAAATTGCATTTCTAGAAATTTATATTACACGAAGGTTTAGTAAAAACTTCTCAGAAAATCGTCAAAAATGTTAGGAAAAAAGATTATTCTTCCTCTTTGCGTTTTTTAAAAAATAGTTGTTTGTGATCATCTTGTATTTTTCGAAAAATTAAGATATTTTAAAGTTCCTTGCTGGAAAATTGTCGCATTTTAATTAAAATCAAGTAATATAAAAAATTTAATATTTAAACAAGTAATAAAAAAAATTAAAGTCAATTCCTACTTAGGTAAACCTAGAAATTTTTTATTTTAGCTACTTTTTATTAAATATTTACAATTAGTATAAATAATTTATTTAAAAAAAAAGAACGATTTTTGCCGTAGTTAAACTCGCATTCTTCACATTCACGTGAAAAATAATGAAATCCTCGCATTTTACTGATTGAGCTACTGCCCGTTGACTTCAATGTTCATTACAAACTGCTAAAACTCTATTTAAAGTGCTAAAAATTAAATTTAATGAATGAAATAATCATTGAAAATAAACAGTATTAATATCAAATGTCATCCACTAAAAGTTTTAAAAAGTTCGCTTGAACTTGAGTGGGTGAATAAAAAATATTTTATTAACGATTGAAAATTTAATCAAGATACATGCATGTATATATATAAGGTGAGTGTAAACTAATAGTAGGAGTTGAGAAAGCAGTCCAAGTTTTTTACAATATTAAATGGGTCGTTTATTTTGAAAATGGTGTAAGTATATTTTGCAATATTTCGACAGAATGAAAGGTTAGCATATTAGTCTATTCAAAAATATAAACTAATAATTCAAGTCTCTCTCTCTCTCTCTCTCTCTCTCTCTCTCTATATATATATATATATATATATATATATATATATATATATAGAGAGAGAGAGAGAGAGAGAAAGAGAAAGGGAGAGAGAGAGAGAGAAAGAGAGAGAGACCAAAAAAAGCATTTATAATTATAAACACACTTACACACACACACACAAAACACATGGAAAATTTTAAATTTAACAAAGAATTGTCGTTTAAAATATTAACAGGTTAAAAATAAATATGTTTATATTGAATTAATCACAAAGTATATGATATCTCATTTTTTTAAAGAGGTCATGGGAATTTTAAAATAAACATCTTAATATAATTTCACTTTCACATTTAACATTTGGCTAACGTATATTTCAACTAATGATATTGATAAAAAATTTCAATATTGTTTCCTGGCGCAGTTAGTTCCATGGTAAGAAAGATAGTTTTGCAGATATCTCCAGTGAATGCTGGAAAACAAATCTCAATCGTTAAAATAATGCTTTTTATTCATACATTATGGTTCAAATACATTTTTTTAAAAACTTGCAGTGGATGACACTCGATGTTTTTTCAAATATTAATTATTAAATTAAATTAAATTAATTTTTAATGCTTTAAATAGAGTTTTAGCAGTTTGCATTGAAAATTGAAATCAGCAAGCAGTTGTACAATCATTAAAATGCGAAAATTTTAGTATTTTTTGTGTGAATCTGAAGAATGCGAGTTCGATTTTCGCAAAAATCAATATTTTTTGATGAATTATTGATGTGAGCTGTAATTATTTAATAAAAAAAAATAAAATTTTTCTTTGTTGACCTATGTAGAAATTGACTTAATATTTCCTGTTATGATGTCTTCCAAATTTAATATCTTTTTTTATCTAACAGTATTAAATAACAATAATTAATGTGACGACACATTTTAAGCTGTTATTTTGTTTTTAAAAGTATATTGTCAAAATAATAGCAATAGTTTTCTATTCTACAGCAAAGATTTGCTGTTTTATTTTTATCGTTCGTCTAACACTATTCTAAATTCGTACTTTGTATACGCATTTTTTTCAGTGCTTTTTCATGAATTAAAGATAATTTAAAACTTTTCTATAAATTATTATCAGACCATATTTGCCTTTTAATGACTCAAACGTAACTTAGCTTGAAAACGTAGGCGAATTGAATCCGTCACGTTTATATCGATTTGGAGCCCCCTCATCTTAACATTTATTTTAAAAAGAAAAAAATACAATTTTAATCTGAAGAAACGATGAAAGACGAGCTTTGTTTTCCACTCCATTTTAGAGTCTATTTTTTTCATTTCTGACAGTGAAATCTTTTGTGATGTTGAGATGCTTCTCCAAAAAGTGAGAAGAATCACTTGCACTTAAGTATGCTGATTAGATTATTTCTGCATCTCAGAACTACTTGATGGAAACCAATTAAATTTGGAACAGTGAAGTTTCAGATCTTATTCCTCCCACTGGTATCGAAAATTTCCCCCTCTCTACCTTTTTTTAAAACTTTTGAATTCAAAAATTAATAGAAAAATTATGAAGCATAATTTCAAATTAAAGAAAATGAATTTTTGATTTATATATTTAGTATTCTAATAATGTTAAGCATTAAAATAAGAATTGCCAAATATATATCTTGAAATATGTCGAAAAGGTGGAAATTGCCCATTTAATGGACGTAATAAATTTTTACAAATATTCATGTCATTAATTTGCAAAAACTAAATATGTAATGCAAATTGAGGGTTTCTGTTTAAAAGGATAGAATTTGTGTAAATATAAGCATGAAGCATATTTTATGATGAAAAGCTCGAAGAAAAAAAGTTTTATATGCTATACGAATGCATTTCCTTTTGGAATACTTTTATATTTTTATTTTAAAATAATTGACTCAGAGTACGGAATAACTTTTGTAAATTTTTTATATGCAATACTACTGTCCACAGACATTCTGAACTGCAAGTTTTATTATCACATTTTAGAACAAAAGAAAAAAAAGGGGAATAAGCGTTAAAATATTCCATTTAGTATAGTAGAATTCGCAATGTATTTTCTAATTTATTGCTGACAAAAACAACAGCATGTAACTATAAGAGAACTTTATTTCCAGAATATTGCCTGAATCAGTAATTTATATTTTGGAAAATATAGTTTTAGCTTATCTTTACCTGGGGGCATGCATTAATTTCTTATACGTAAAAATGTTGCTTTTTAAATGACCTGAGTCTTAGAAAGCATTTCCAAAATAGTAAAAATTAGATTATTAATATAGTTAATGTTTTTTACGGTTATAGTTTAGTAAGAAATGAAAAAAGTAATTTGCTTTTTCAATTCGTATAATTTACATTATTTTCACTGTTTAACCATTTTTGTTTACTCTCGGCCACTAAGGCCTTTTTACTGTATTGGTCGTATATTTACTCTCAGCCACCTCAGTAAAGAAATTCACTAAAAGTGTAAAATTCGTATCATAACTCCATTTAGGATATATTAGTTTACACTTTTTTATTAAAAAAAGAAACGGCCAAGGAAATTGTTCCAATGCACTCCTTCTACCACTTCTTGATAACGAATGCTAATGTTAATAGAGAAGCCTCCTCTGATTCGCAAAACACCATATCGAGTCAATTGCATCTAGAACGTAAAGAAATCGACAGTCTTTATAGATACTTTGAAAAATTCGAAATCGAATGGTACAAATTCTTTTTAATATAATTTGGCTTTATCGCTTTTTAAGATATTTCAAAAGTAATATTCGAAGATGGCAAAAAGACAGTTACTGAAAGAAGACAGAAACTGAAAATAGCGATTAAGAATCTTATTTTCGGAATTTGAACACATATTCTGAAATTGCTAGTGATAACTTGGAGCATCATCGAGATCAGGAAGAACATCGACTTTAGTTAGAGAAGACTTAATGGCAGACTACATTTATTGCGACACTGTCAAAACGTCACGAGTGCAGATTGTGCTGTCTGTTCCAACAGAAGAATCAAATTGGAAGACGCAAAATGAATTATTTTTGCAACACTTGCCATCGAAACCCATTAATTCACATTGGAGACTATTTTGAAAGACACCACGCAATCGCCAATTATAGAATATAATTTTAACAATAAATCATTGCATTACAACTTATTACTTAGTTAACAATATCGAAGTATACAAAAGAATGAATAAAATGTGCTTTTCCTTCACAATCTTTCACACTATGTATCATTACTCGTTAAGCGGAAACTAATTCCTATCAGTACGACACCCATATCCAAATTTAATACGACACAAAAAGGGTTAAACGCCAAATAATAAGAGTAAAAATTCAGGTAAAATAAAACGAACTCCTTTGATTCTACTCCTTATTAAAGTTCTTATTTTATATTATTTTTTCTAAATCACTTTTTGGAAGTGAGTCCTTACTTGAAAGTCCAGGAGAAGAGTGGCGATGTTGTAGGGCACCCAGCAGATGGCGAACACAGTGGTCAAGATGAGGAATCGTTTGGCCACCAGCTTCCGACGTTCCATTATATTCTGGATGCGGAAAGTCACACACTGGGAAAAAACAAAAATAATTATATTCTTCAAAGTTCTAGTAAATGTGTAAAAATAGGGTGACCTAAATATATAAAATATGTACACATTTTGACTATTGCATAGATCAGCCATTCTCAAAATTTTAAAATCTTGTTTGCTATGTAAACAAAAAATCGCAAATATGAGTACTATTTAACACACACACATGCCGTACGCACACGCACTCATAAACATACAATGACACGCATGCACGTACGCAAACAGAAATGCATTGACGCACATGCACACTCACATACATGCACGTAAGCACACACACACACACACACACACACACACACACACACACACACACACACGCTTGCACACGAACGCACATATGCATCGACACAAACGAACATACGCACAAACATACATGCACGTGTGTACGCACACACACGCACAAAAATACATGCCTGCCTGCACACGCGCGCACTCATGAACGTACGCAAGCACACACACACACGCAGACACACCTTTAATACATATGCAGATATCTGCAGTAGTGCTTATAAGCTTATAATGTAAGAACTGAAACCAACCACAGAAAACAAACACACTCACACACATACCTACTGAGGGGTTTAAAACGGTTTACGGTCTATCGACATATTTAATGAAAAGAGTTTCTACAATACTACTACAACAGTTAAAAAACTTCAAAGAAAAAAAAACATTTTGATTTTTTTATATGAATAAATTTGAACAAGGAAACGTCGATACGTGTTATGAATTGTTTATGGAATAGTTGTTTGTACACATTTTCGGGATTCCGTGTGCCCAGGTATAGAATAGAAAACTCTTAATCGCTCTGTGAACATTAAACAATTATATAACGATTATTTGTCAGGTTTTCGTTTTATCTTCAATGCTTATGTTTGATATTCTTGTCAATTTGAGTGCTTGACATCCCTAAAGTTACAAATTTCGATTCAAACCCAGAATACCATATTTTTAAAATTTCCTTTGGAAGCTCTAGTTTGAGATGAATAAATTGTAAAATTAGGAATCGTCAAATAATTTAACAATGCAAAATTCTACTAGTACAGAATGCATAATTGTTTCTTTATTAAATGAAATTACAATCAAATAGATGAAGTTAAAGTTGTTGAAAAGACGAACATTCCATGCTTAATCATCTGGAACAGATTGCTACTCCTCTAGCGGAGAATAAAGGAACTAACAAAAATAATGGTCTTTTAAATTGAATCACTATAGCATGAACATACAACAATGAAGTGATTACAATATCCGTAAAAGCAGTATACGAAGATTAGGAACTCTATTTCCACATTAAAGCTATTGATTTATTTTTAAGAATATAATTTCAAAATTCTGTATTTTTAAATATGAGGATAATTAAATCAATTCTGAATGAGATGCATTCTCCAAGGTTCTAAAGAATAATTATATAGCGATGCTTGTAATAGCCTTGTTTCATTTAAAGATTTTCAGAAACTAGTTAAATAATGTCAGCTTGCATTCATGCGAAACAATTAATCGAACCCACTCAAATGAGAGCAAACTTCGAATTAAAAGTACTTTTTTTTGTCTGACTGAATAGTTTCCAAGTCAACACGAAATATGTTAATAAAAGCTTCACTGCTTTAAAAGGAAGTAAACAAACTCAGTTAAATTAAATTCTCAATAAAATAGACACACGATACAGTCAAATTTTATAATTAAATTATTATTATGAATCTAATTCAGGACTCATAATTATAACTTTAACGACAAATACGGATAAATTATATATTTATATACTATTCAGTCAGACTAAACTGAGTTTGTTTACTTCCTTTTAAAGCAGTGAAGC